>SNQJ01S0025173.1:69363-90595 GCA_010110895.2 Picea sitchensis
GGGTCCATCCTGTGTAGATGGCAATGTGGAAGGGGAGAGAGTCACTGGAGGAGTAAGTAGAGTAGTCGATGGTGGGGGAGTAGGACAGTCACAATGTGAGACTGTGTGTGATTGAAGTGGATGGTCGGCATCTGATGCAAGAGAGTTTGTAAGGTCGGCTTCAGGAGTAGGAGGTTTTGGATGGAAAGAAGGATCTAACCATTCAAAACTGTTGATACAAAGCTTTTCAGAGTCCGAGAGGGTTTTGAATAAAGTAGGACAGAGGTGGGCGAAGTTGGTCAAGTGGTCCGATAGATCTGGAGGGGACGACGAGCAGGGGTCTGGCGAAGCATCAAGGTAAGCTAGTGAAGGGTCGGCTATCATGTAGGCTGGGGGGTTAAGTAGCAGATCATCAGAATCATCCAGGAAAATATTGTTTATCTTACCAGGACACGAACGGCGGAGGTGGCCCGTCTCTCTGCAAAGATTGCATCTGAAAGGGATTCCAAGGTAGTCCAGATTTTGAATGGTCTTCCTTCCTCGCCATTCAATCACGAGTGTTTCCGGGAGCCCTGTGGATATGTCAATCTCGACCAGAATCCTGCCCAAACGTCTTGATGATCCCGAACAATGTGGAGAATCAAGGGAGATAAACTTCCCCAAACTGTTTCTAATCGCTTTTAAGGCCTCCTCATTCCAAAAATGTAGTGGCAGACCTGGGAGCAGCACCCACAGATGTCTGAGCTGGAAAAATTCAGTGTCAGGGTTGAACGCCATACGCCAGCGCTTGAGCATCAAGCCGCTGCCTCTGAAGGTCCAGTGGGTGGAGAGGATCGACGAGGCGTCTTCGGGCGATCTGCAGGTGAAGCAGAGCCAACCTTTGTTGAGATGTAGAAACTCCGGGCAATAACCAAGTAACGGATACCAGTTTTGTAAGATCCAGTCCTTCAAGGGAGGCAGACTCAGACTTTTATAAGAAATACGTCCGACCAGGGAGCAGGTGGACATCTTACACAGCTGCTCGAAACCCACACCGTCGCCCAACACTAGGCGTCTGGCTTTTTTGTTAGCTTTCCAGGCCTTTCGTCCTTTGGGAGCCTCAGGGTCGGGAGCAGACTGTGCTGGATGAAGCTCAGGGCGAGTAAGTCTGTGTGGAGCTGGGTGAGAAACGTTAGGGAACAGAGGAGCAGTCAATGGTGTGTTATGTGTGGACGCTCTGGGCGGGATGGGGAGTCTATTACCGTCGGATAGCACCGGAACAAAGGAAACCAAATTTGAAAAATCTTTGGCGGGAAAAGTCGATGAGCTTTGTACCAAAGAATCAATATGATCCAGTAGACCCTCCTGGTTCCAGAAGGGGTCGTCATTAGTAAACGAGGGGAAGCCGGGCAAGGATGCCATGTGAGCCGCAGGGGGACCACAGTGTTCCACGGAATCAATACTGAGGGTGGGGGACCAAGTCAGGGAAACTGTAGAGTATCAAGAAAAGGTCAGTGACAAAGTATCATGGGGTATCGATCCCAGTATGAGCAGGGAGGCAAAGGCAGTTAGTGGCCGACAGTCTGTGGGCAAGCCGGGTTAAGAAAAAACAAACAGATGGCGAAAGGGACAGGGACCGGTAGGCCAGAGAGTGGGAGTTCAGAGATCGAGGATTAGGTAGGCTCAGTGGAGAAGCCTTGTGTGGTTGTGGAATCAGAGTAAGATGGCCTGGTTCGCCTCCATGGATCCTGGTTCGCCTCCATTGACGAGCATCGACGGGCTCTGATTACAATCTTTTACTTTTTTCGTACTTTGACAAGTCACCACTTGGTAGACTAAACATGAAAAGAGACGCTTTTGGGCTTCCAACCACTTCCTCGACCATTTATTTTTTGATGGTGTGTTTTTCTTTCATGTTGAAGTTGACTTGCAATTTCAATTTGCTTGTGCACATGAAAGGATAGAAAAAATTAAATTGGATAGGTATTGCTTAGTGTATTTTGCAAGAGTTTGGAGAAAAAATTAAAGATTCATCATTAATTTTGGGGAAATTTTCATAGTAATGTGTTGATTTCAACCTATTTTAAATTATTTTTAATTTTTAATTATATTTTGATGAAAAATTTATTTTGAATATTTGTTATAGGTGGTTTTTTTAACAAGTAAGTTTTTTTTTTTCTTTTAATTCTCACTTTCAATCGGAGTTGAAATTTTGCGTTTTTCACTGCTGAAAGTTATAAGTCTCTCTTGATAGTTCTTTAGCTTTTAGAGAATTATACATGCTTTTGTTTATTTGAAAGTTGAAAGTATTCCCTGAAACTTTTGTCTATTTGAAAGTTAAAAGTATTCCCTGAAAAGCTTCGCGGAGTTAAATTTTGTTTTATTCAGAGTCGAAAGTTAAACTTCAAATCCGTCGAAGTTTAAACTTTGACTCTGCTAAAATTTAAGAGTGTGCTCTGCTGAAATGAAAAATGGAAAATGTGCTCTGCTGATCGGAGGAAGAGAAGGCTCACTTTGGTTAAAATCAGAAGTTTAAAAGTAACTTTGTGAAAGTACAAGGAGTTCACCGCTTAGACTAATATTTTTCCTACGGTGATTGGATTGCATTGGGGTCATCCTCAAACTTTCTATGAAATTTACATTTCACTTTCTCCTCTGCTTCAAGTCTTTCTCATTGCCACTAAGGTTTTAGGTTTTAGTGGAGTGGAAGTTGAGATTTAGAGTCACTTAAAGTTAAATTTCCGCTCTTTGATCATTGACAATGGTGTCGCTTTGCAATAATTGTTTAGCCCCTTAGGCAACTAGATGGTCCTGACTAAAATGAATGCGATATCATAACCCCAAACCGTTTTCAATTTATGGATCAAAAAACTCATCATCACTAAAATTTGAATCCAATTATATTTAAACACTCAATACATGTTGTTCATCTTCAAAGGTGAGATTATTTAGTAAGTGTTGTGTTAGTAGAACAAACTACGATGTTTGGCACATTCAATATTATTTGAGTAGAGTGAATAACAATGTTTGGTGGACTCAATATTCTCGTAGCAGAGTAAGCTCAACTCTTTATTGTTGTTTTCTTGTAATTGCCAATCTATATAGGTGAGCATCACTATGACTCCCCTTGCTTATTCATATTATTGAATCTTACGTGATGGTTAAAATAAAACACAAATTTCAATTTAAGTCTTATTATGAAAGTTCTTTTTTGCTAGCAATGAAGAGTTAAAGTAGATTTTGATTAAAATAGGATTTCATGTAGATAATAATTTTAGAACTCGCTTTGATCACAGATAGCATGGCTTCTAGAAGATCCACTCCTACAACTCCAAAACAGTCTCCCAAAAGGAAAAATTCATCCGCTCAAATTTCCCAAACTACAGAGCTAATAGATAGTGGCATGGAAACTTTTGAACATAAATGCATGTGATTAAGCTAGTAAAACCTGATATTGAGCCAATGAGACCCATTTTCAAGGAAATTGGGCTCTTATAAGTCCTCAAGTAACTTTTCTAGGATGGGGAGATATTTATAGGAAGTTCAGAGAATAAGATCATTCAGATGTAATTACCCCAAGTGTTTTAGCTATAAGAAATATTAGCGACTTTCTATTCTCAAACATTAGAATATCTCACTTACACATTATTGTTGCCATAACCTCGGTGATGCCTTGTTCTAAAGCTATAAAATGGGTCATTAAGCATACTTATAAAGAGAACATGACAATTATTAATGATGAAGGAAGATGCATTGCTTCCTTTTATCCTTTTGAATTAGAGAAGTACTATAGATTGCATCAACCAGATAAATTCATGATTACTAGTTTTGTAGAGAAATTTCACCAAGATACGATATTAAAAAAATCTTAACAAGATGGTGGGTGGAAAACAAGAGATTCTTTGCTAAAAGTGATGGGGCATATACAATGATCAGATCAGTTTGAGAGACCCCTACATTTATGCAATGGTATTAATGTCAGAGTATAAGGTGAAGCTAATTGTATTCATTTAAAAGATTCTTAGGTACCAGTTGTACATATTGGCATTACAACTGGTGCAATTTTCAACTAGTTGATCATCTTATCCCATGCTTTGAAAACAACTATTGAGAGAGCAAAGAAGCTAGTTGTTGAAACTCTTCTCCTCACTTTCTATATGGATTCTTACCCATTATATATTATTTATGCAAGTAATCCTTTCCCATGCTTAAATTGGAATTGGACCATAGTTGGTAGTCCAATCCATGCATATTGTTAAAGGTTATGGGAAAACAAATATAAAAGACATTACGCACAATTGTGTGATTTATTTCTAGTCCCATTATGCAAATTGATCTTCTGCAAGGAATGCCCAAAATTAAGTCAAGAAGCGAGATTTGAACATGGATGGGGAAGATGACAATTTCTCCCTTGAACCAATCAAGCTAGACTCAATTAAGATTTCTTTGGAATACTTGTTATTTAAAAAGTGGACAATTCTTTAGAAATAAATTTCATATTTTGTTGCTATTGATGATTATAACAATCTTTTACAATAGCCATTAATCAACACTAGAAAGGTAGTAGTGATAATCTAAATTGGATATTATTGGATTTTTCGTTTTTGGATTCCTCTTCTCAAATATGTTTTCCATATCATTATACACATATACAATGGTGTCACCTTCTTGTTCATTTACATGTCCTTATAATGTGCACAAACAAATTGTGAGTCTTTATCATATGTAGGTGAGGGATTAAAACAAGGAGCTCATGGGTTTTAGGGTTCGAAGGACCCGAACTA
Source organism: Picea sitchensis (assembly GCA_010110895.2). Classification (NCBI taxonomy): domain Eukaryota; kingdom Viridiplantae; phylum Streptophyta; class Pinopsida; order Pinales; family Pinaceae; genus Picea; species Picea sitchensis. Next base: position 74,106 of record SNQJ01S0025173.1, read on the forward strand.
GATATAATAATGGCCATTTGTTATTTTCAAAGCCAAATGTGATGGAACACTGGTGGATGTGCCTTAGATCAAGGTAAGTATGAACCTCTCCACTTATTCTACATTTTTCTAAGTAGGTTGGGTGGCCTTGTCAAGTGGGTATAGCTCTAGTGTTGCGAGTAAAATTGTTATCCTTCCCACTCAGGTTCAACTCCCACATTCTGACTTGATGGTCTTAATGAGTTCTTTGTTGAATATCATGATCATCATGCGATTGTTGAGAAATCCTCGAGCTTCTACATAATTTGGCTTATCTTGGGTACCATCCTCGGAATGAGTGGAAGTACTCAATGGGTTTTCTAGGATATATATTTAAAGTAACAAAAAAAAAGGTTAGGGCGACTAGGGTTTCCTTGGGGGATACATTTTCTATAGTTCATGGGGAAAAAATGCAAGTAGTTTTTTAGATCAATCAATGAGGTCACACCCACCCATAAACTAATAGCAATGATAGATAAGATAAGTAAACTATTATTGCTGGGGTTAGAGTTAAGATGATCCTCCCTAACACCTAATCAGTCTACATTAAATGATTTGAGGTAGAAATTTAAGGTTACTCCTTCATCATTCATGTCTCCTCGTGCCAAAGAAGTAAAAATCTTAATATCTTGAAACTACATGTCATTTATATAGTATTGGGGTGAGTCTCTCCTAACTTAGACACTCATAGTCACCAAGGTTTTTCCTTAGGTGAATGGGGAACAAAGCTCTTCATGCTAGATTTATGTGGTGGACAACCTCTAAGACTTTCATATATGGGTTTGAAAGGGCCAAAGGAGAGGCTAATTCATGGTAACAAGGTTAGAAGGAAGAGCATGCAAGTGGTTAAGATGAAATAAGAAAGGTTGAAATTAGTTGTAAGAGAAGACATTTACTTAGACCAAATCCTTCATTTTCAGGGAATGCCATCGACATGTAATTTTTTTTTTGGAGATATATTTATGAAATATCTAAGAGTTAATGAATTCATAGGAATTTGAGGTGTGTGTTGGTTTACTCTCCATCTTTCAATAATTTGGAAAAAATATGGATTCTATTTATTTTCAAATATGAGAGAAATAACGAAAGTATCTAAGAAAATCCATGGTTCTTGAGAAACAACTACTTGTCTTTAAAGGAATAGTCCCCTTGTTTTGATCCACTTAGAGAAAAAAAGCAATGTACTTGTCATATGGGTGAAGCTTCCTATATCACTAGTTGAACTATGAAAGCAGAGTGTCTCAATTTTTATAGTAAATACCTTCAAGACATATATTAGCACATATAAGTGTACTAAATCATAAACCTCCAAAATTGTAGCCAAGTTGTGTGTGGAAATGGATATAAGGGAAGGTCTTGTAGTGAATATGGATATTATCTTAGGACTATGTGTTGGGTCATTTCACGCTTGCGCATGCCCTTCTTAAAGTTGGGGGGTTAAGACCCAGGGTTTGTCAAGAATTGACCAACAAAACCCCCAAAGCATCATCATATCAATCTTCAGCCAAGGTTGAAGAAGGTCTCAGCTGAGACACTATGAGGATCACAAAGACCATCTAGTATTGTGTCGGGATGAAGGGATAAACACACAAAGATCCATTTGGGTTGACATTCATATAATGCATTGCAAGTTTATTAATAGATGATAAAACATAATGGAAGAAACACATTCATTCAAAAACATAAGTGACACATCATAGGTTCATAATCAATGCACCTTTATTATCATCCTCATTCAATCAGTCACATGCATACATTAAGAAAATCATATAACGACAGCAACAAGGTCTCATATTCCCTTAGATAATTCCCTATATTTACAATACATTGCTCCATGTGAATTCTTTCAGACATTTCACCTAGGACAGACTCAAACACACAACCAGAGGCATTACAATACTATAGAGGCTTAGAGTGAGCTCTTGAACAATGAACAACTAGAATTAGCATAGTGAATCAACCCTTTCTTTGTCGTCCTTGCTTCCTTTTATATCCTTCTCGGCTCTTTTGCTTTGTCTCTTTTAGTTCTGCTCCATTCTCTCTACTGCCTAACGGTCTCGCACACTTCTATCACCTACCTGCATTCCATGTAGCCTTTCTAGAATCAAATAAATCTTAACTACCTTGACAAATCCTCTCCTTTCCACTCCATGTTCCCTTATGCTATTGGCAGTAATCATTCAAGGAGATTTTTGAAATATTCCTTTCTTGATTCTGGTGTGCGTCTTCTTGATTTCTGGCGCACATTGGTAGAGCTAGACTTTGGCGTATATTAACAAAACTTGTCAACACTTGATCCAACACACACTTCTTATCAATCCTCGCGCATCTGCTTGAGCACCCGCACAACTTTTTTTGTGCGTGTGCGTGATATTTACCCAAAACTTTGGGTGCCAAAAGGTCCCCATCAATATTACTTGGCTCGTCCTCGAGCCAACTGCCTCATGGAATGACTATTGCAATGGAAGAAACTATGTTCTTGAGATCCTGCACGAACTCCTTGAAGTGGCAATCAGGTTCATCGAGGGTGGCTTGGAGTTCTTGCATGAGTTGGACAATCACATCGGCATTGGTTGGTGTGATTTAAGGAACTGTCAGGTCCATTGAGTTCATTTTCTCAATCAAAGGGCTAACAACAACTTATGCGTCCGCGAGTTGGGTGTGAAGGATCAAGGCCTTATCCGCTGCCAAAGTGATGATTATGATATACTCTATTGCTCATTCCGATTTGCAGTGATCTCTTTTGTCTTTGACGCAATAACTATCATTGCAATTGCACGCTCCCTGCAAGGTAAATAATCTAGGTTACGCTTATGTTGTGCAACCTCAACCTTGGTTGCGTGGACTCTATCTTCAATTTTATACACCTTAAGTGGATTTTGGGGATGAGTCCATAAGGAGAAGTTGTAGTCGACCACATGTGAAAATTCCTCCATTCTGTTTTGCACATCTTGGAAAACAACTTTAGCCAACCTAATTATGTGTTGCAACTAAGTTGCCATTGGACTCGTTTGGTGGAGTGGTGGAAGAAGGGCTAAAAGTTGTGAATCTATGTTTTACAAGCGAGCCTTCACAACTGAGAGCTTAAGACTGGGGGGAATGTCGCGCCCTTGTGTTGAACTAATGGGGACACCGAGTGAGGCCCAACAATATCAACAATTTAGTTGGCCGAGAACTTGACCTCGATACCTCTTACATTATAACCATAACACTCATCCACTCGAGCTAACCCACCATATATGTTTTTTAATCTCTATCTTTTATTTTATTTTTTCAAATATTATATTTAAATGACTTATGCTACATCAACATCAACTTTAAATTAAATTAAGTTACACTTCTCTTCTATATTACATTGTAAAAGGTACTTTTAATGCAATAATTAGAAACACCCATGATTTGCTTAAATTTAACATAATAAAAAGACAAACATCAATAAAATCTAAGTCTAATGGCCTAAAATGTTTTCTAGATTTACTAGTTGTCCATGTTCTTTTTTGCTTCTTATGTGGTTGTCTCCTTCACATTGATAGGTTGTGTTGTATTAGTTATGAATTGTTTCTTTTATGGTGGCTTTTTGCATCGAGAGGCACTCTATAGTCCAATATGGGGGAGAAGTTATCACGTTAGCATGATGTTAGATTTAAAAAAATTTAAGGTCGACTCAATTAAAAGCTCAATTAAAAAAGTCGACTCAATTAAAAATCTAGATTACATTGAGAAAACCATATAACCTTTTGTAGTGCAAACCCCCTTTTTAATGTAAAACTTGAGGAAATGTTTACGCCATGAAAGATTTGATCCCTCTCGTAAGTAATTTTTGATTAAGACAAATTGTATTGATCTCATGGTATTGGAAGAAGTTCTACTTTAATTAGTTTAAGAAATTGGTTATTTCAAACAAATTTTTGAGCATTGGATTATGGTGATTACTTTCGCATGTTCATCACTGAAGTGATTAGGTTTTTTTTTTAGGTTAAATGATTGTATTTCATCAAACATTAATTCATATAAACTTATATTTGTTTGTTAAGAGTTTGATAATGATCATTGAATCACTTTTTTTCCAGCATAAAATTTCTCAATATATTTATATATGTTTTTCTCATATATAAGTACAATGTTGAACTATTACAACCATCTTCAAGAGGTATACACATACCACATAGACATAACATTTTCCAGCAGAACACATATACATAACCTGAAGTCTTACAAAAGTTCTAGTTACATATAGACAGACTCACCAAAATAGCCAACCAGAATACAAAAAAGTAGTAAGTCCATGATGACTTTTGTGAAGCACAAAATTGAGAATTCCAAATCTCACAAATAAAAAACATAGTTATCCCTAATGTACTATATAGATCACAAGTAGAGACACAATGATAGCGGGGTCCCTCGTGGCTATCCTGCCATTTGTTGAAATGGATCCTCCCTTCTGGAACCTGGAGTGTTTTTTTTTTTTATAGTACATCTGCTTCTACATTCTCTTCCATGTAGATATGATCCAATCTAATGATGTTAAATAATGTTATAAGTTCCTGGATCTTATCCATCCAGACCATAAGAGAAGATACTTGTAAGTTACACTTGAATTTTAACCAATCTATCACAATCTTTGAATCCCCCAGGACATGTAGTTGATCTATACCCAACCAATGTGCTAAAGATAAGGTAGCCCACACCCCAAGTAGTTCCACCCTAGTATTTGTGCCCATCCCATAGTTGAAATTCCACCTATAAATAATACTTCCGGAGATCTTAATGATACCCCCAGCCCCACTTAGGATACCATTTTCTTGCACAACACCATCAAACCAACAACTAGATGCCAAAGTAATGACATCTGACTTCTTGATTCTTTTGCAATTTCTTTTTTGTAAACACTGTCCACTGGATATTTCCACCATCCCTCTGATTTTGATGCCAACTCCCTGTACTGTAGGAGTGCGATTTTAAAAACTACACTTGTTTCTTTCCAGCCATATATACCAGCAGGCCAATGTTGGAAGTGTAATGTAGACTTTTACTAAATTCATCCAATTTTCATAACAATTTGTTAATGAGATACCTCCCCAAGGAAAAGCAAGACTAAATACAGTAAATAAAAACTTCCATAGGTGGAGTGTGAAAGGGAAGTTTACAAATAAGTGTAAAACGATTTCCTTGTCCATGCGACAGAGTGGGCAGATGCTCCGGCCTTCCCATCCTCTTTTCCACAATGTATCCCAAGTTAGGATTTAGTTCTCCAAATCCAACCATAGGAAAAGTTTGATCTTGTAGGCTATATCCCATGACCACATCTATCTCCTCGACCCTGTTGTCTGTTGTGGCCATAATGCTATTTCCATGGCGTTATATACATTTTTTATTGTGAGAAAACCCGACTGGTCACCACCAGTCCAGATTAAAGTATCTTCTCCAGTATGTAGATGGACACCCGAGTCCATAAGAACCTTGACAAATGAATTCCATTCAGTAGCCACGGATCCCAAGAGTCCCAGCTCCTCGCTGTTTCTCCACTGATTTGTAATGAAACCCAGGGAGGACTGTGCCTTGGCTCGATACAGGTAACAAATATTTTTATTTTTTAGTGCCAACAGGAGATCCCGAGAAAGTAATGAAGAATTTCCAATGTCCAAGATCTTGTCCAAAACGATAAGTACAAAATAACCATTCCCAGGCTTCCAACTTATCCAGTGTGTAACAAGAGGCAACGATTTCATCAAGTTTTTCCATATCTGCGAGGCTGAGGGTTGTAGAACCGTAGCCATTCTCAGCCATGTAGCCACTGAGGTGTATGGAAGGTATTTGTCTTTTATCACCTGATGCCAGATCCCATCTTTCATCAGAACACGCCATAAGGAGTTTGCAACTAATGCACGGTTGAATATGAAGAGGTTCCTTAGACCCCAACCTCGTAAGTGTTTCGACTTTGCAAGTATCTCCCAACTACAGAGATGTAAACCGTGTTCTTTTCCACCACTTGTCCAAAGAAAGTCAAAGATCATTTTTTGAATTTTTGTAAGGATAGAAACTCAGACCGTCGCGAAGTCCATCCAATATACATATTGAGTTTCCAAAACCGCCTTTGCAAGAGTACAACGACCTCCAAGTGATAACCAATGATACACCAATGTTTAATCCTATTTTCAAACTTTATAATAAACCATCTCCAATCTTCGAAAGAAGTTTTCTCAGCTTTGATGAAATACCCCAAATATCTAAAACCCTCAGACAACTCCATGAAATTGTAAGTAAATATTTCCTTGTAACTCTCCAGAGCTTCACCTTGTAAGCCTGAGTGGTGGAAGGTAGATTTATTAAGATTTACTTTTAATCCCAAGGCACAACAGAAAAGTTCCAGTAATGTTTTAATCACTGACCACTCTTCAATAGAAGCCTTTTTCATGATAAGAACATTGTCGACAAATATAAGATGTAGAATTTTTAAGACTCTGGAGACCTTGACCCCAGTCAAGCTTCCCTCCATTTGTCCTTTCTTCAGTAATAGACTAATGCTTTCCATAATAAGAATGAACAACAAAGGGGAGAGCGAGCACACTTGACGTAGTCCACGTTCGCTATGAAAAAATGGGAGGTCTCACCATTTATCAGAACAACAAAGGAAGAGCTAACAACACAACTCATAATCCAGTTTATAGAAAAGATACTGGATCCTGTTTGTACAGGAAATCCCAACTTACACAGTTGTATTCTTTTTTTAAATCCAACTTTAGTATAAGTGATTTTTGTTTTTTTGCTTTGATGTCGTGTAAACATTCTTGCGCTATCCCAATGGCGTCCAAAATCCGCCTATCCTTCAAGAAACCAAGTTGTTCGTTTGACAATGCCCTCGAGAGGATAGGTTTGATTCTATTAGCAATCACCTTTAATATCAACTTATAACATAAGTTACAGAGTGCAATGGGTCTGAAATCCCCAAAGGTCCGAGGATTATTCTCCTTTAGAATCAACACCAGGAAGGTAGAATTTAGTCACTTGTATCAATTGATTGGGTTATAGAACATTTTCTTAAAAAACAAAGCATTTGAAGCATTATTAGAACTTTGGTTTTGTTTTTCGAGACTTCTCCCATCCCCACAAAAATATGAATTTGAAAACCTTAATAAATATTACAACCCGTTCACCTATATTACTAGGATTGTTCTTGTGAAAAGAAAATGCATCATCATAGTGTTATAATAATTAAGAGTAACATTCATAACCCCCCTCACTGATACCATATACCATAGTATTATAACAACTAAGAATAATTTTGATACTCTAATGTTTTATTAATATAACATTAAAATGTATTTTAAAGATAAAACTTATGCAAGACATTCATTGTATCACAACTAAGAATAATTTTGATACTGTTTTATTAATATAACAAAGAATTTTTTTATGCAAGACATTGCATAATAGTAACTTTTCAAAATTTGCATTTACTAGTAAGGCAAATAGATCAAAACTCTTCAATGTTAATTACATTTATATCGTGTGTTTTAGTTTGTGACATGTATTGAGAGGAAGAAAAATACATTTTGATTTTATAAATTATTAAATATAAAAAAGAATTTAAAAAATTAAGATTAAAATATTTTGATGTTTAAAAGATATGAGTTATTAYTATTATTATTATTATTTTCATRTTCATTTATTTATTTATGAACATTATACATGATACATATCTCATTCAGATTAAGTTGTATAATGTTACTAATTTTTCTCACTATAATCACCATAAATTTAGATTATTTGCAATTGCATTTAGAATATGTCATCCATAAGTAAAAATGGCACCTTTCCCTTTGGTTTAACCCAAGAAACCATGACACACCTATTCCACTTCTCGCTCATACATTCAAATTGGAAGTAGTTATAAAGCCATACATACAAGTATTTATGCACTTTCACCATTGTCTTCTAGAGTGACCATGTTTTCACACACTCCACATTAGATTGGTCATTGATGTAGTGCACATAGTTCTCTCTATCAAATTATATGATTTCTCTCAAGCCATGCCTCCCAACTTCTCATGACGATTTCTTCATTGTATTCTAAAGTTTTTGCTTAAATTATTCTATCATTTTCTATAGTGTATAAGTTATAATCCCATGTTGGTAATAATAGTTACATAAGGATTATTAATTGAGAATAACTGGAATTATATATATATATATTTTGAAACACACACTAACATTGAGAGGGGGTGAATCAGTGTCTAGAAATTTTGGCTACTTTTCACACTTTCAGAGATTAACTAAATTAACCGAATAAGATATATGCAGTTCAATTAAGTATTCATAAACATTCATATAACACAAACTGTATGAACAGATAAAATATCATTCTTTTATTTATTTAACTTGAATGAATACAAATAAAATCAATCCTTTAATATCTTCAAATTCAACTAAATATGAGAGATCCAACTCTCTAATACAAAACCCAACTTTTAGTTCTCAGATCAAACTGAGAAATGAGGAATCCAATCCTCATAACAAGACCCGACTTGTTGATCTCAGATCCAACTGAGATGTGAGGAATCCAATCCTCATGACAAGACTCAGCTTGTAAATAGGCACCAACCTTATATAATGAACTTGCATTCAATCCATTATATATATATATATCCACCAAGACACCCTTTCCACTTTGTTTGCTTGCTTTATATAATTTTCCAAAAGGCACAGGGTTAATCCATTGTGTCTTTTGGTTGAATGAAGATGGCTTTTGACATTGAAACATTGCACCCTTTCATTTAAATGATAATATTAAACTTTAAACAATATCATTTTTCCTTTTTATTCTTTATTCATAATGCTCATGTTTTAACTCTTCTTTAATCATGACCGTGTATCGGTTCACTAGTCTACAGATCTCGAATTGTTGTGAATTTGAGTCTTAATCAATATGCACTCTCTTCAATCCAAAATTTGTGTGACTGCAAGCTCGAAACCACGAGATTAACTACTAATCACTGCCCTAAGTGCTAGTGTTGTGCCTTTGATACCTTGAGAACTCACACGACCAACAACATAACCTTGTCCTCGACCCTACATAGATTTTATCCTTTACCAAACTCTTGATATTGCTGAAGAGATATCTTATGGAGTGTTACCTTCTAGACTTGATCAAAGGTATGGATTGACTCCTTAAATCGTTCCCATGCTTCTGTTGCGTCCCCAGATCTCCAATAGATCATATTTGAGATTTTACTGGCTCTCTGTATTGTTATGGTGTTTAATCTTTGTCAAATTAATGCATGGTCCTTTAACTATTTACATAAATCGTATTCTGCAAAGGCGCTTTCTTCAACCCAATGTTCAAATGACCCTTGGCTCAAAATCATGGGCTTATCCATTTAAGTGCTGCTCCTAGCGCCTCTTCATTAGCTTCTTTACCTTTATCACACGACTGGTGCTGAAACCAAGTCCTTCAGTACTTCAGCCTTCGAGATTCCGACCTTTGCAATCCTTGTGTTCTTTTGGAGTTTGACCTACCGAACTGGTCATCAAGAGCGAGCAACCAATTTCTATTGGTTGTTAGTACTTCTTATGCCATCCTTCTACTGTACTTGATCGAATGGTCGAGAAATATTCCTTAGGATCTTAGATCAACGACCAGTGTTGTTTYACAACTTCGCCCTTCGGTGCTTCGAGCATTTTTGCTGGTAGGAGAAGTTGGATATCCCYAGAGGCTGTAATCCCAGAGTGACGTGGTTGTTGACGTCACTCAAGATGATGTGGGCCCTAATTCTATGTGTCAKGTGTCACCCTGATTCATAACTTTCAAGTTCCTTATGTGCCACATCGACCTTGACATTTTTCACCACCTGATTGGGCCACGTGTCCTTGCTGACGTTATCCTGCTGAAGTGGTCCTACTATTCTGTCACATGACTTATTTTTATCTTCCTATTAGATCAGACGGCTGGCTGGATTTTGGTGATTCCAGGACTCTGGGATATTGTGGCTCCTTTCTACATCCATTTATCATTGAAGCACCGCATGGATCTACCACCGTAGATCTTCCCTTGTCTTGATCCAACGACCTTTGTTTACTTTGGGACTTTGTGCCTTTGGCCCCGCTTATCCTATCCTTTCACTTGACCCAATGGTTGAGATTGACCCAAATTTTCTCCACGAGATTTGACGGACGATGTTCGCTTCACGACTTTAGAAGTTTCAAGACTTCGTGTCTTATGGGCTTATCCTGTCCTTCCACTTGGTTCTATTTGTCAATCAAGATATATCCCGAACTGATCTAACGATTGTGATTTCTTTTTCATTGAGATAAATGGTAGGCGTGAACCCAACCAAGTGGCTTGTTAACACTTTATCATTGTGCACGTGGTTTATATGTTTACCATGTAGCTAAACTATCCAACGGTCCAGATCAAAAGCGTGTTGTCTTCTCCTCGCTAACGTCTGTGCAACTTAATTTGTGCTTCTAAATTTTCATCATTGATCTAACCTTCTGGCATATGATCAGATCTATACCACCACATTTTTCATTGAACTTTGGATTTTAGATGATCGACGAATTTGACTTAATCTTTAGTTGAGGTGGATGGTTGTCATCTACTCTAGGACTTCAGAGATTCCAGGATATTTATGCCTTTGCCTAATCCAACTATCTTTGTAGTGGTGAAGTTCTGATCCATCATTGATATTTTTCCCTGGTCTCATCCAATGGTTCAGATCAAAGCGTGACATCCCTATCCTTCCACTTTATGTTGATCAACAATTGACATGATTTCCTAGCTCTTCTTTTGATCCGACGGTCGGCAAGATTTCGTGACTTCGAGGCTTTGACCTTCGAGTATTCTTACATGATTCAGACTCCTTTTCGTCAGAGTGGTTAGTGCCAGAGTTGACTGCTTAATCCAACAGTTGAGAGATCACCTGAAGATCCTTCCTGATATGACGATTGGCATTACTTCACAAATTTTGTGCCTTTGCCTTGTCTCCAATAATCCCCGAAGTGGCAAAGTTCCAGAGTCACGAAACTTATGCTATCCTTCCACTTGGCTTTGATCAATGAACACGATCACTTGAAGTCTTTTGCACATAATTTCTCTACCTGCAAAAATCTGTTTCAGATTCACTTGAATAGGACAACTCCTCCCGAGCTTTGTATCAATGCCCTCGTTTATGCATTGTCTATACACAATCACAATACTCTATTTCTCCTGATCTTTTCCCTCGACCTTAACATTACGTTCTATGATTCTATGTGTGTATTCTTTGTAGAATCTCCCTGATATATCTCCTGAGATTTTAATAATTGTTTGTGCGTTCTATACTCCTTCTGTACGTGAATTCTTTGTATGCTACCTCTTTTGAGCTTTAGGAACATAGGACCATTGTTGATCCTATCGTGATCAACAATGATCACAAATTGCTTCTTCCCCAAGGTGATCTTCCTTTTTCTCTGATTACTGTACATGTTTTATTCATGTTGCCATCAATGACAACACACAATCAATAATGCCGACAATCTCCCCCTTTGGCATTGAGGGAAACATATCTATAAAACAAATACTTTTGCTCCCCCTATCAGTGATCTGATTTTCAAGTTGGAAGATTGAACTTTTACTGATACCAAATTTGTTTTACTATTTTTCTCCCCCTTTGAAATCAATGACAAAGAGTTAAAATTTTACTGCTTTTCTCCCCTTGTGAATGTGCCAACTATTATCTCAATCTCTTGGGATTTTGTGTTCAAATAGGGAGTCTTATTGATACTAATTTTTTGTAGTGATCAAGTCTTTTAAACCTAATCCAATGACTTCCTCATTTGATGACCAAATTGTTGGACACACCGACCACACTGAGAGGGGGGGGGGGATGAATCAGTGTAGGGATCTTTTTCAACTTCCCTTCACAAAAAATCCTTAGTTAGCAATCACCATTTACTCATCACTTTTTACTGTCAGTTATAACCAGTTGTATGAGAAGATATATCATCAATAGGTAACAACAACATATATCATCAATAAGTCATCACCACAAAGAACACAAGATGTATGTACGATTTTATTTTTATTATGGACTACAATCCTTGGGTTTATCAACAACAACTGAATAGAGTTACAACTCCACAAGATCACCAGCTATGTAATGCAAGACTCAACTTACACAACTCAACACCAACTAAGAAGAGGATTCAATCCTCAACAGATACAAATCTGTCAATAGGTAAACGACCTGTTAGTAGTGCATCACGCATATGTACGCGCCCTACCAATAGTATAGCCTGCATATGTACGCGACCAATATGTATTGCAACTTGTGTATTCCTTCTAATCAACTAAGGTTTTCTCTCCTTGAAAAACTCAGATCCTCTACAACCTTTAGTCACAACCACTTCTGCCTCTCACTATCCAATCTGTACCATAACCAATCACAATACATCTATGCTCTCCAACAACTTACTCATTCTCCTCAACCATACAATATGAATGTTACTCAATCATAAGTAACCAATATACTATAGCAACCATATCAGTACTAAACCATAATAGTGTTGCTCACTCTATCAATCAACTAACATAACCATATCACAACAACCATACCAAGAATGCCTTAAGCATTCACCATACAATAAGCAAAAGTATCCATCAAGACAATCATGTAACCATATCAAAACTTCTATGGTAGATCTGAGCTCATAGAATGCAGATCTGGAACTTGCTTCATCCTTCAAGAACCTAGCACTAGCTCACACTCAAGTTTCCATGAATTCCTCCAACTGTGCGTGCTTTGACCTCCTTCAACCCATGTGTGTACGCGCTCTGGCTCATTGTAGCCCGTGTATGTACGTGCTCAGGCCCATTGCAACCCACGTGCTCCTTCAGAAACTAGGGTTTCTGAACTTCTGAAACTTTCACCGTCAAGATCTCAGACTTACGGAAACTTTGATGCGTCCATGAGATCCTCCAGTCAATCTCTTCCTCAGAATAGATCTTCAATATATGCTCAAGAGTTATTACTTTACAAGAGACCCTTGCCTCTTATTTATACTCTCCAAGTAGCTTCCTTAGAAGCATCCACTAGGCCACTTTGTCCACATATCCACATAACCATTTGTCCACATCGCTACCTTTATCCAAATTTATCCACATAGCCACTTTGTTCACATTGCCACTTGCCCATATATCCAATAGTCATTTGACCACTTAACTCACTTTCCTCATTTTAGGGTTAACCCTCTTATAACCACTTTCCATAATTAGAAAGTTCTCCATTTACTTTATTATTTAAACAATCCTCTTTGACTTTATCACTTCACTTTATTATTTAAATAATTTATTATTTGTAAGCACTTTGACTTCTTTGACCTTTTGGGGCTTCTAGCCAACATATGAGGGTCCTCCAACTTCATAAGGCCATAACTCTCAAACAATGAGGAGTTATGTGACGTTCCACATACCACCGGAAATGGAATGACAAGAACTATCCATCTAGGATAGTTTCATTGACAAATTCATTGATATTGATCTCATTAGACCACAATTAAGCACGGGTTCTCTAACCATACTTCTAGGATAAATCAACCGCAAAGCGTCTTCCTGTGAGGGATTTCACCATAAGGGGACCACTTTGGAGTTCATCCATTTGTACTTCCTATCAACCATGACAAGACAAGAATGAGTCATCTTTACATCAAACCAACTAGAATAACCCATGACAATACATCACTATGACATTGCCCCCTTTTCATTGATTCTATGCATGACCACATGATCCAACGATCAATACATTAATGCATCCATCCATCTATGCATCATATATCAATGACAACACATCGATCCATCTTCATATACAACAATGGCAATACATACTTCATCAATATGCTATGATAAGACATTGTTCCTTTGACATCAATGACAACATGATCCAACACAAATTAAATACTCCCCCTGAGTTTTTACTATTTCATAGGGTTATACTATCTTCTCCTTTGTCATAAAGGACAAGGGTGTGAATCTTACTGATCTTCTTGATCTGTTTCTTCTTCTTCATGATATTTTGAATTTTTGCAAGAGTACCAATTGACACCAATTGATACCAACTTATCATATACAGTGATACCAAATGAACATTACCAATTGATCATTTTCCATTTATAATCAATTGTTAAAATATGTTATCACTTTTAGTTCTTTATTTCCAATATATCTTTACTATTCTTTGATACTATTAATAACTTTGCTCTGTTCATACTATGTATTTATATATTTTAAACTCCTTAGTTGATTTCTTCTTTAGATATTATTTGTTTTATTCATCCCAATTCTACAGACTAATTTACTTTTGAGAGTTCATCATCATTACAGTTGTTTTGTGCACCAAAAGTTTCTTCATCTTCTTATTTTTGCATTTTTCTTTCATTGGCTAATGGACTATTGATCTGCATGATATCGTCAAGATATGCTATTGTGTCATCTTCTTCTTTAGGAACTCTCCTTTCTTGAGCTTAATCCATTTCATATTCAAATCTTTGAATTTCACATTCCTTATTAGGAACTTCACCCATCATTTTCTTGTTATCAATTTCTTCATTTTCAGGTGCCAGATCATCTTTCTTGGTTTCTATTTCAAATTTTCTTCTCCATATCTTTTCATGAGATATTTTGTTTGTTGGATCTTTATTTTCTAAATTTGTCCTTTGATATTTGTCATCTCTTCTTTTCTTCCAACCATCATTAGATTTTCTTCCTGACTTGTATGAATTATTTCTCATGGATTGACTACTTGATTTTCTGCAGTTTTGAGATTTGTGGACATACCTATCACAATTGTAGCATCTTATGGTATGACAAAACTTTGTCGTGTGGCCAGCATAATTGCATCTCCAACATCTCATTAGGTTATTGGACCTTCCTGAATTTTCATGACTCTTGCACTCCAATGATTTGTGACCAAAGTTGTGACAAGAAAAACAATAACCATTGAAGGTGTTTCCATACTTGAGTCCGTTGTGACATGAGAAGCCTTTCTTTTGATATGTTTCTCATTTTTTACTTTTATAGTTTCCTTCCTTGACAAATTTCATGGTTTGTTTTTGGTTTGTGACTGTACCTTTTTCCTTTGAGGAGTATGATTATTTATCATGTTTTTGAATGGTGCTCCATTTTCCACCTTCTTATTTCTTATTGTATTCAAGACTGGTTTTGTCATCACTTGATCTTTGGTTGTTCCATATCCTATCCAGGATGGCCGAGTTGTTATGGAATTTGATAGTTTATTTTGTTTTTTCATTCTTATTTTTGAGGTTGATAACTTCCAATTCCAACATGTGACATGTTTCTTCCTTTTTAGTCAACTGGATCTTCAAGGCTTCTTCTCTTTCCTTAACTTCTTCAAGTTGAGTCTTTAGATTGATAACAATTTCTTCTATATCATCCAAGACTTTTGTGCAATTATTGGTTTTGTCATATGTCTTCAAATCTTCTATTTCTTTTGTTAGATAAACAACTTCAGTCTTCAATCTTTTGATTTCTTCTTCTTTGTTCTCTAGTTGAATCCTTTTGAGGTTGATGACTTCCATTTCCAACATGTGGCACAATTTTTCCTTTTTAATCAACTCGCTCTTCAAGGTTTCTTCAATTTCTTCAGCGTTCTCAAGTTGAGGCTTTAGAGTGTTGACCAATTATTTTGTTTCTTCTAAGTCTTCTGTGCATTTGTTGAAATTGTCATACGTCTTCAATCTGTTCATTTATTTTGTTAGATTAACAACTTCAGTGTTCAATTTTTTGTTCTCTTCTTCTTTGTCTTCTAGCTGAATCTTTTTTTCATGCTCTTCAAGGTTAGATTGATCTAACTGTTGTAGTAGCAACATATATTTCTTTTGAAGTTTCTTCAATTCTTCAAAAGTGCACATAATTGTGTATTCAAGCTGGTCAAGAACAACCTTAGTAACTTTAATATATAGACCATTTCTTGGTTCCATACTAATCACTTCAAATGTGGTTACAACATCAGTCTTAAAATCTAATAGTTTTTCTTTAGTGAATACTAAGGCATTCATCAATTCCTTGATGCAGTAGGCTTCTCTGTTGATGACTAGGGTTTGCATTAATTATTTGATGGAATTGTCCTCTTTTGTGTTTTGTTATTTATTCTGATTAGAATTCTCTTTATCTGTATTTTGTTCTTCAATCTGATTGGTTTTCTCCATTTTTGAATTTTGTTCTTTAATCTGATTGGATTTCTCCATTTCTTTGTTTTGTTATATATTTTGATAAGAATTCTCTAGCTGGAGCCATAGTACTTTACAGAAGTGCAATGTCCCATATTTTCTTTGACTTGGTCTAACAGTACATTCTGGGTTTCCTTTAATGCTATTGAATTATTTTTCTTTTCTTCTTTTGCAGTTTTGGATTTGTTCTTTGAGGTAGTTGAGTACCAAGGTTTAGATACTTCTGAGTCCCAAACACCAGATCCTCTTAA
>SNQJ01S0025173.1:90975-105997 GCA_010110895.2 Picea sitchensis
ACCAAGACACCCTTTCCATTTCCACTTTGTTTTCTTGCTTTATATACTTTTCCAAAAGGCATAGGGTTAATCCATCGTGTCTTTTGGTTGAATCAAGATGTCTTTTGACATTGAAACATTGTAAGCTTTCATTTAAATGATAATATTAAACTTTAAACAATATTATTTTCCCTTTTTATTCTTTATTCATAATGTTCATGATTTAACTCTTCTGTAATCATGACTGTGTATCGATTCATTAGTCTACAAATCTCAAATTGTTGTGAATTCAAGTCTTAATCAATAGGCGCTCCCTTCAATCCAAAATTAGTGTGACCACGAGCTCGAAACTACGAGCTTACCTACTAAGCACTTCCCTAAGTGCTAGTGTTGTACCTTTGATACCTTGAGCACTCATATGACCAATGACATAACCTTGTCCTCCGGGTTTCGGCCCTTTAGAGCTTTTATCCTTTACCAAACTCTTGTTATTTCCAAAGAGATATCTTATAGAGTGTTACCTTCTGGAGTTCATCAAAGGTATGGATTGACTCCTTATATCGTTCCCATGCTTCTGGTGCATCCTCAGATCTCCAATAGATCAGATTCGAGTTTTTATTGGCTCTCTGTACTATTATGGTGTTTAATCTTTGTCAAATTACTCCACAGGTCTTTAAGTGATTATATAAATCGTATTTTGCAAAGGCGCTTTCTTAAACCCAATGTTCAAATGACCGTGGGCTCAAAATCATGGGCTTATCCATTTAAGCGCTGCTCCTAACTCCTCTTCATTAGCTTCTTTACCTTTATCACACAACCGGTGTTGAAACCAAGTCCTCCAGTACTTTGGCCTTTGCAATCCTTGTATTCTTCCAGAGTTTGACTTATCGAAGTGGTAATCAAGAGTGAGAAACCGATTGTTGTCGATTGTTAGTACTTCTTACACTATCCTTCCACTATACTCGATCAAACGGTCCATAAATATTCTTGAGGATCTTATATCAACGACCAGGGTTATTTCATAACTTCTCCCTTCGACGCTTCGAGAATTTTTGCTGATAGGAGAAGCTGGATATAATCAGAGGCTATAATCCCGGAGTGACATGGATGTTGATGTCACTCAAGATGACATGTAACCTAATTCTATGTGACATGTGTCACCCTGATTCATGAATTTCAAGGTCCTTATGTGCCACATCGACCTTGACATTTGTCACCACCTGATTGGGCCACGTGTCCTTGTTGATGTGATCCTACTAACATGGTCCTATTGTTGTGTCACATGACTTATTTTGATCTTCCTATTAGATTGGAGGGTTGGCGGGATTTTGGTGATTCTGGGACTCTAGGATATTGTGGCTCCTTTCTACATCCATTTATCGTCGAAGCATTGCATGGATCTACCACCGTAGATCTTCCCTTGTCTTGATTCGACAACCTTTGTTTACTCCAAGACTTCATGCCTTTGGCCTCACTTATCCTATCCTTCCACTTGATCCAACGATTGAGACTAACCTGAATTTTCTCCATGAGATATGACGATCAACGTTCACTTCACGACTTCAGAGGTTTCAAGACTTCATGTCTTATGGGGTCCGCTTATCTTGTCCTTCCACTTGGTTCTATTTGATGATCATGATAGATCCCGAACTGATCTAATGATTGAGATTACTTTTGCATCGATATAAATGGTAGGCATGAACCCAACTAGGTAGCTTGTTAACACTTTATCATTGCGTGAGTGGTTTAGATTTTTTCCATGTACCTAAACTATCCAACGATCCATATCAAAATCGTGTTGTCTCCTCCTTGCTAACGTCTACGCAACTTAATCTGTGCTTCTACACTTTCATCATTGATCTAATAATCAGACGGATGGTCAGATCTATACCACCACATTTTTCATTGAACTTAGACTTTTAGATGATCGATGACCTTGACTTAATATTTAGTTGAGGTGGACGGTTGTCATCTACTCCAGGACTTCGAAGATTCCGAGATATTTATGCCTATGCCTAATCCAACTATCTCTGGAGTGGCGAAGTTCTGATCCATCGTTGATATTTTTCCCTGGTCTCATCCAATGGTTCAGATCAAAGCGTGACATCCCTATCCTTCCATTTTGTGTCGATCAACAGTCGAAGATATTTCCTAGCTCTGCCTTTGATCCGACGGTCAATGAGAGTTTGTGACTTTGGGGCTTTGGCCTTCGGGTATTCTTACATGATTCATACTCCTTTTCGCTGGAGTGGTCAATGCCGTAGTTGACTGCTTGATCCAACATTTTAGATCTCACCCGAAAATCCTTCCTGATCCAACGATTGGCATTACTTTGCGAATCATGTGCCTCTGCCTTGTCTCCAATAATCACCGAAGTGGCAAAGTTCCAGAGTCGCGAAACTTATGTTATCCTTCCACTTGGCTTTGATCAATAAACACAATCACTTGAAGTCTTTTGCACAAAATTTCTCTACCCACAAAATTCTGTTTCAGATTCACTTGAATGTGCTAACTCCTCCTAAGCTTTGTATCGGTGCACTTGTTTATGCACTGTCTATACACGATCACAATACTCTATTTCTCCTGATATTTTCCCTCGACCTTAACATTTCGTAGTTTGATTCTATGTGTGTATTCTTTGTAGAATCTTCGTGCTATCTCTCATGAGATTTTGATAAGTGTTTGTGCATTCTTTACTCCTTATGTACGTGAATTCTCTGTATGCTACCTCTCTTGAGCTTTAGGAACATAGGATCACTATTGATCCTATCGTGATCAACAATGATTGAAAATTGCTTCTGCCCCAAGGTGATCTTCATTTTTCTCTGATTACTATACATGTTTTATTCATGTTTCCATCAATGAAAACACATAATCAATAATGCCAACAATATATATATATATATAACCCATTTACAAAAGAGGTTTAGAAAGAAGTGGAAATCATGATAGGGCTAAAAAATGTTTGGGAAGGTGGACACATAGAAGAAGCTTTCAGATCTTGGTATTCAAGTAAGGACACAAACAAGATCAAATCCCTCCCCTTCAACATAGCTTAGGGAGTATGGGTTGTTAGCACTTCGAATTTATTTGAATGAAATGAGAGTCTCCCTCTCAATTATTTGATACATTCTCTAAATATCCTAAATGCTTATCCACAGGTGGAGGAAAAACAAAAAAGACATGATCTCAAAGAAGAGGTGATAAACAAGGTTATCCCTTGGGAATATTTTGATGGTGCCTCACAAGGAAACACTCCCAAAGGAGGTGCAAGAGGAATCTTATATATTTCTTTTAATCATTGTATATCCTTCAAAGATGGTATTGGTCAGGAATCTACCAACTTCTATTAACTAATAACACTTCAATTAATTCTTCAGCTAGCCCAAGAGCATGAGGTTTAACAAATTGAAATTTTTGGTTACTCTATTTTAGTTATCAAATGGATATGAAAATAAAGCTTCAACCAGAAATTTCACATTGCAACCCCTATATGATGATATACAAATACATATGACATCTTTCTCACACATTTCTTTGTCCCACATATATAGGGACAAGAACAATACAGTGGATTACCTTTCAAAAGTTAGATTGGGATTGGAGCGTGGTACCTGGAATATAAGCACCCTACAGGATGGAGACACCACTAATTTTACTCATGAAGCTTGGATATAATGATATACTTTTATGTATGAAGATAGAGGACTGTTTACAACTTTACTTTTTAAATAATGTAACAATTTATGCAATTTTTTGAGAAGATGAACAACTTTATTTTTGATGATACAATTGATTGATATACTTTAAAGAAAGACAAGTATGAAGAGTATTTTATCGAAATGTTGTTGAGCACTTTTTTGAATTCTAGAAGGCATATGACTATGTAATTTTGTTTTTTATAAAGAAATTGTGGGAAACCTTCCGAGTACTTTCCCACATTTCATGGATGGTAAACATGGTAAATCATTAGCCCTGATTACGGGGCTTAACCCGGTGGGAACATCAAGTGAGGCCCAACAATTTCAACAAATATCAACAATAGCTGGTCGAGGACTTGACCGCGAGACCTCATTCATAATAACCACAACACTCATCCATTGAAGCTAACCCACCAAGCTATATATATTTTCTTAGGATTATATATATATATATATATATAAGAAAAACCTTGCAGTGAAACTTCTAGGTGCTTCTCCACATTTTGTGGTCATTACTTAATGTAAACTCATTGGTGTTGATTACAACGACTGACCCAATAGAGACATCGAGTGAGGCACATAATAGACATAGCCAACTCGGGGGAATCGACCTTGAAACTTCCTGAATGAAGCTCAGAGCACTCAATCACTCAATCTATCCCATCACATTGACTTAATCTATTTTTATTAAGCATTGAGTGGGATAATAATAATAATAATAATAATAATAATCTATTTTTAAGGTCATGACCAAGCCAGACACCAAACTGGTGTATGAAACCTCCTTGTTTGTGGGACAAGGAACCCCCTTCGCCTAACGATTTATTAATCATTGAGTGAGATATATATATAATAATAATACTAATCTATTTTTAAGGTCACGACCAAGCTAGACACCAAACTGGTGTATTAGACCCCATTTTTTGTGGGACAAGGGACCCCCTTCGCCCAATGATTTGACTGGTAAAGTCTACGGAGGTATGCATACCCTACCCCCCTTTGGATTTGAACTTGTGACCTCTTAGGAGAAAACACATTATCTTAACCATTAGACCCACTCAAACTGTATTGATGCGGAATTCCAAATCCAGAAAGCATAGATATAAATTTAATACAATATAATCAATATTGTATTGTATTAGTTGGCCAATAAATAAGGAAATATAGCCTTGCATGCCTTAGTAAGCTAGCTTAGTAAGCTAATCAAGCCTGGTTCTCCGGGCACTGCTTCTTGCTTAGTCCTATTCCGATTCCGGACCTATGTATGACAACTCAACCAGGATAGAGAGGCGGGGGATAGGATTGAATTGTTGTACCCGTGGGAGTGAGGGAACAGACTCATAGCTCTCTCTCCATAGCCCCCAAAGGCGGAGGGATTCAGCATTACGAACAAAGTGGTCGGATACTCCGGAATCAAATCCTAGGAGACCAGATGATGATTTTTTTTTTACATAATTTAGTTAAAAAAATACATTAAAAATTGGATACCAAACTTATTATAAACAATAAAATAAATACACTATCATTCTCTTAATACAATTAGAGTATTATACCCCTTGAGGACTTTGCAAAGCCTTATTGTGATACTCCCAATGCTCCAATGAGAGAACAAAACGATTCATTCAAAGCTTGAGTGGTCACTATGTAGTGACATTGACAATGCTTAGTGATTCCATGAAGTCTCCATACAAATCCAAAAAGGTTCTTAAATGGCCTCTCACTCGACGAAGCATTTTTATAATGCACTAATACGCCTAACTTTTGTAATTAAAGATAGCGAATGGAGAAAGCATAAATCCATTAAAAAAAATATGGCTCTCACTTGGGTTTATCAACGATTAACTTATATAACTACGATAGTTAGATATAGTAAAAGGTCAAAGAAAATAATAAGTTACATAACTCCATAACATTATTCCATTTAGCTAACAAACTAAGCACAAAAGACGTTTCAATGATTTTTTATTTTTAAAATTTAAAATTTTATTTATAGTTACCATTTAGATGATTACAAAAAGTTAGATGATTACAAAAAGTTAGTGTGTCAAAACACAAGATAAATATTTTTTTATAAGTGTTGTTTAATTGTTTTATGAAATGTTTTTTTGTTGTTGGAATTGGTAACATAAATTTGTATGAAATTACTATTTTTTTGTTGTTTAAAATCTATTTCTGAATGTAGAAATGGATTCAACATGTTGAAAAATTCTTGGGGTGCTTGGATTATACAGAACTAATCACTCAAATTTGCAAATCTAACAATTTGCTTGGATAATACAGAAATAATCACTCAAATTTACAGATTTAATAATTTCTTACCAGATTTCCAACAAATATTTTCGAAAAAATCGCCAGATAAGAATAATTTCATAGAACGTTTAGACTACACATTTTTTTATATTCAACTCTCTTTTATTATCTTTAGTACTAAAATAATCATCTATAGTGCGATCCTATGATAGTACAAATCACCACTAATTAACAAAATGGAGAGGACAACAATCACTTCGCTCATTTTAGCTATCATCATGAATGGTGTCCCACTCTGAGTCGATCCATAAGATATTGGCTAAATTAAAGCCAATTTGGCTATTACCATTTTGACTTGGAGCCAGAAATATTTTTGACTCTCGACAACTTTCTTGACCACTTATTTGTTGATGATGTGCTTAAAGTTGACTTGCAATTTCAATTTGCTTTTGCACGTGAAAAGAGTACTTTGCAAGAAATCCTCTCATTTGTAGGAAAAATGGAGGAATTCCCTTTAATATATAATTCATGAGTTATTTTTTCATATGAAAATGTTTCATAAACAAATAGCTTAATTCAATATAGAAACACTAAAAACTTATATAATGAGTTATGAGTTATTTTTTCATAAATAAATAGCTTGATTCAATATAAAGAATTCATATAAAAATGTTTCATAAACAAATAGCCTAGCCTACTCAATATAGAGAATTCATATAAAAATGTTTCATAAACAAATAGCCTAGCCTACTCAATATAGAGACACTACAAACTTAGTTCATGAGTTATTTTTTCATATGAATTTTTTTCATAAATAAATAACTTGACTCAATATAGAGAGTATATTAGGTAAACATATGTGATCTAAGTGGAAACCATTGTTGTGATACATATTTAGAATGCAATCACCATATAACCAATTGACCTTGTGNAACCACTGCAACAAAAGACAAGCCGAAATAATGTCTCTGTAGAGCTCCGGGATTGATGGGAGCATCACGGATCTCAATAAAGTTAACGCTGTTCGATCTCTGAACTATCTGTTCGACCTGAAATATGACGCTGTTCGATCTCTAAAATCACCTTCTTCAACTTCCGAACAGTCTGATATATAGGATGCCGCGACTGACAAAGAATGACTCCGCTTCTGAAGTGTGTCAAAACTCTGCAATAATCCGGCCTGAGAGATTACGCTCTTTCTACTTTGAATAATTGTTTTTAGGTAGTTTCCTTCGTTCATAAATTTATTTGTTTTTTTGGTTTTTTAATTTAGAAAAAAAATTGAAGTCAAAATATTAAAAAAAACAAAACAATTTTTTGAAATTGTGTAGTGGAAGTGAATTCCCACTTTCATTGAAGTTAAAACTCTACGTTCTTTACTACCAAAAGTTACAAGTCCCCAATAGTTCTTTAAGAGAATCATATGCACTTTTGTTTATTTGAAAGATAAGAGTATTCCCCGATAATCTTTGACAAGTTAAATTTTGTTTTCGATGGAGCCCAAAGTTAAACTTCAAATCCACCTAAAGTTAAAATACAACTCCACCAAAAGTTAAACTTTGACTTTGTTGAAAGCTAAGAGTGTGCTTTGCTGAAATGAAAAGTGGAAAATTTGCTTCGTTGATCGGAAGAAGAGAAGCCTCACATTGGTTAAAATCGAAAGTTTAAGAGTAACTCTGCGAAAGTACCAAGAGTTCACCGCTTAGACTAATATTTTCCTTACGTTGATTAAAGCACATCGAGATCATCCTCAAACTTTCTACGGACTTTACCTTTCATTTTCTCCTCCCCTTAAAGTCTTTCTCATTTCCGCTAAGGTTATCTTTCGCTCAATTTTTAAAGTTTCAATGGAGTGAAAGTTGGATTTAGGGTCGCTTAAAGTTAAAATTCTGCTCGCTAACCATTGGCAATGACATTGCTCTACAATAAATGTTTTTCTCGTTAAGAAACTATATGGTCTTGTCTGAAATGAATGAGATTTCATAACCCCAAATATTTTTCAATTTATGGATAAGATAGCTCATCATTACTAAAATTTGAATACAATTTTATTTAAACATTCGATATGTGTTGTTCATCTTCAAAGGAGAGATTATTTAGTAAGCATTGTGCTACTAGAGTGAACTATAGTGTTTGGTGCATTCAATATTCTTAGAGCAGAGTGAATAGTATTGTTTGGTGGATTTGATATTCTTGTAGTAGCAGAGTAAGCTCAACTTTTTACTGTGATTTTTTTATAACTATTAATTTATACAGGTAAGCCTCGTTATGAATTCTCCTGCTTGTTTGTATTATTGAATCTTACTGTTGATGGTTAAAACTAAACATGAATTTCATATTGTCTTATTATGAAATTTTTTTTCTGTTAGAGATGAACAATTAAATAAAGTAGATTTTGTTTAAAATAAGATTTCATGTAGATAATAATTTTAGAATTCACTTTGATCACAGATAGCATGCCTCCTAGAAGATCCACTCTTGGAACTCCAAAATAGTCTCCCAAAGGGAAAAAACCCACTATTGGAATTTCCCAAACTACAAAGCTAATAGACAGTGACATGGAAACTCTTGAACAATATACACACATGATTAAGTCGATAAAACATGATATTGAGCTAGTGAGACCCTTTCTCAAGGATTCTGAAGATCAGTCCTTGAGTAACTTTTTCGGGATGGGGAGATATTTATAGGAAGTTCAGAGAAGAAGATTATCCAAATGTAATTCCCCCAAGTGATCTAGCTACACAAAATGTTGATGACTTTGTATTCTCAACCATTAGAAGATCTCACTTACACACTGTTGTCACCAAAACCTCTGTGAAGCCTTCTTTTGAAGCTACATAACAGGTCATTAAATATACTGATATAGAAAACATGACATTTGTTAATGATGAAGTAAGATACATTGCTTCTTTTTAGCTTTTTGAATTAGAGAAGTACTATAGATTGCATCAACCAAAGAAATTCATGATTATGGTTTTGTAGAGTAGTTTCACCAAAATAATGATATCAAGAAAATATTAGTAGGATGGTGGGTGGAATACAAGATATTGTTTGCTAAAAGTGATGGGGTATATACAATAACCAATTGGAGAGGCCCCTACATTTATGTAATTTCTTTAATGTGCAGATTATATGGTGAAGCTAACTATATTCATTTCAAAGATGCTTAGGTACTAGTTGTACATATTGTCATTACAAATGGTGTAATGAAAAGAGCTATTGAGAGAACAAAGAAGCCAATTGCTGACATTATTCTCCCCACTTTATATATGTCTTATTACCTATTAGATAATATTTGTGCAAGTAAAACTTTCCGAGGATTAAATTGGAGTTGGACCATAACTAGTAGTCCAATCCATGTATATTCTCAAGGGTTATGGGATAACAAAATATAAAAGACATTATGCACAATTGTGTGATTTCTATCTAGCTCCATTATGCAAATTGATCTTCTGCAAGGAATGCCCAAAATTAAGTAAATAAATAGGATTTGAACATGGATGGGGAGGACTACAATTTCTCCTCTGAACCAACCAAGCCAGACCCAATTAACAATTTTGGATTCCTCTTCTCAAATATGTTTTTCATGTCAATATACATATAGTTAATTGTGCCACTTTCTCTTTCATTTGGATGTACTTATAATTTTCACAACCAAATTATGAATCACTATCATAAGTAGGCGAGGAATTGAAACAAGGAGCTCATGGGGTTTAGGGTTTGAAGAACCTGAACCATATCTAGTAATGGCCATTTGTTATTTTCAAATCCAAATGTGAAGGAACATTGATAAATTTGTTTTATATCAAGATAAGTATGAACCTCTCCACTTATTCTACATTTTCCTAAGTAGGTTGGGAGACTTTGTCAAGTGGGTCTAGCTCTAGTGTCGCGAGGAAAATTGTTATCCTTCCCATCCGGGATCAACTCCCACATTGTGACATGATGCTCTTCTTGAGCTATTTGCTGAATATCATAATCATCATGAGATTATTGACAAAGCCTCAAGATTATATAGAAGCTATTTTACCTTGGGTACCATCCTAGGAATGAGGGGAAGTGCTTGATGGGTTTCACCATGATATATATTTCGAGTAACAAAATAAAATTTGGGGTGGATAAGGTTCCATTGGAGGATAATTTTTATATAGTTCATGGGGAATATGGGTGAGTAGTTCCTTAAATCGATCAATGAGATCACACCCACCCATAAACTAATAGCAATGGCACATAAGATAAGCGGGCTATAATTGTTGGGGTTAAAGGTAGGGCGATCCTCTATAAAACCCAATTGGGATAAATTGAATAATTTGAGGTAGAAATTTAAGGTTACTCCTTCATCATTCATACCTCCTTGTGCCAAAGAATGTAAAAACACTAATGTCGAAACCACATGTAATTTCTACAGTATTAGGATGAGTCTTAGCGAACTTAGATGCTCACAATCACCAAGGTTTTTCCTTGGTTGAATGAAGAATAAATCTCTTCATGCTAGAGTTATGTAGTGGAAAACCTATAAAAATTTTAGATATGGGTTTAAAAGGGCCAAAGGAGAGGTTAGTTGATGGTAACAAGGTTCGAAAGAAGAATGTGCAAGTGGTTAAGATGAAATAGGAAAGGTTAAAATTAGTTATAGGAGAAGACATTTACCTATACTAAATCCTCAATTATCAAGGAATGGAGTTGGCAGGCAATCTTTTTGGGAGATATATTTCTAAAATCTCCATGAGTCAATGCATTCATTGGAATTGGAGATATGTGCTAGGTTACTCTCCATCTTTCTATAATTTTCCAAAAGTATGAATTCTATTTATTTTCAAATCTGGGAGAAATGGGGAAAGTATCTAAAAAAATCCATGGTTCTTGAACAACACCTACTTGTCTTTAGAGGAGTGGTCCCCTTGTTTTGACCCATTTATAGAAAACCAAAATAGTGTACATGTCATGTGGGTGAATCTTTCTACATCACCAATTGAGCTATGAAAAAAGAGTGTTTCATTTCTTGTAGGGAATACCTTCGAGATGCATATTGGCATAGATAAGTGTACTAAATCACAAAACTCCAAAATTGTGGTCAAGTTGTGTATGGAGATGGATATAAGGGAAGGTCTTACAATGCACATGAATATTATCTTAGGACTGTGGTTGGTTAGCCATATCTTATATTATTAAAATATCCCCTTCCAATGTATTGGGTGTCAAAAACATGGACATACAAAAATAGACTATCCCCTTGGTGATTCTTAAGGCTTCTAGAATGTTTTTGAAGCGAGACCTAGTAAAACAATTATTGAGGACTAGAAAAAAAACACATAAGGGATTTCACTTACACTATTATGGGATGTAAGAGGAAATGATGTAATGAAGCTACAAAAACTCCATTGCACATGGAAGGGAATCAGATGACATATCAAATCTATTGTGTATCAAAAGTGTGTCCTATACAAGATTGCGTCTATGGGTTGAGTATGGGGGGAAGGGATTAGAGGGTTTTGACATTGAAAATGAAGTCAAGATGATGCATGTGAATAATCCAATGGGGACGAATTTCAAATAAGGAGCATCAATTTATCTAGAAGATCTCTAGTATCCTTTCACTCCAACGACAAAAAAATGTATATGTAGAATTGGTTCTCTGCCTTGTGTATCTACCAATAGAGAAGTAGACTTGGGAGATCCATCCTCTCATTCCTCCTCTTCCAATTGGGACCCTATGGGTTTGATAGATAATTCTACTAAAATTAAGAGAATTAACTTAGTTTCTTCTCCTTTAAAAGTAATATATCGTGTTAGACATAGTATTGATTAGGGAAATTGTTCCAAGGATTTGAGGAATAGGGTCAATTCCCACTCAATTGAGAAGGCTAGTAGGTTCTTTGGGACAAAGGAGGAATTAAGTATGGGATCACAAACAATATATCATCTAAAATCTAAAAGAAAACCACTTTTATGCTAGGTGGGAACTCAAAGTTAGAAGGGGGCTTGGAAGTTGATAACACCGATAGCATAGGTTTAACTACTTTGGGAGGAGGTCATTCATTCACTTGGAAAAACAAAGAGCTAAGAGGGAGGCCATAACGGGGAAGCAAAAGACTATGGATGGGTCCCTTAGATTAGGGAAAACCATTGGAATTATTAAGAAATGATTATTATGACCCTAAATGTGCAACATTTAGGGGCCTTCTTTAAAACAAGCACCATTTGTAGGTTAGTTTCTTTACAAATACCTAATAGTATCTTATCACAAGAAATTATGATGAAATGGAAGATTGATATTGTTATGGTCAAGGGTGTTCTAAAAGGATGGGGATTTATATCTCTGTATTTGGTTGAGAAGTTAAGAGGTTTATTAACTATCTGGAAGCAAAAGTGTAGATTGGAATCTTCCAATTTTCTTCAATATTCTATTAGGACTGTTATCGCACAATCTAGTGCCTTAATGCAAAGTCTTCGCAAGACACCAACATTAGTGGAACATTGGAATATTTCACCACTGTCACCTAGGCAACATCTTACCGTTCTTAATTGAAGGAATAAATCCAACACAAGGGAGGCTTCCCTAGTACCCTCTAAGAATCCCTAAGCAAGGCACTATCAAGTCTAAGGACTCTCAGGTAGCTACTCAATTTACCACCAATAGAATGAGATAAACAAGGTAAGGATAAGGTGGTAAGTTAGTGCAATTTCCACATTTGAATGGATGAGGATCCATGTCAATTTAGAAGGTTTACCAAGTCAATTTTAGGCTCAAGAGGATTCCCAAACATTGCAAAAGAAGAAAACGCTATTGCCTATTGTAAAACGTGAAAGAAAGATACCGAATTATAGTAGAAATACAAGTTATGACAACAACAATACAATTATCCCTTGAACAAGCAATAAACCAATGAAGAAAGAGTGCTAAATAATGAATTAAACTAGGGTTTTATTAACTAACAAAATCTGAAATTATGAATGCAATAACAATCCTAGAACCCTAGACATCCAACCCTAAAAGGCTGAAATAACAAATTAGCAATATAATTTAGAGTTGAAATATGATTATTAAGTCAACAATATGCATGGTATATCAAAACCTCCTAGTCTTTTATGGTTGAAAATGAATATATTGCTGTAATAAAACCCTAATCTAACCCTAAAACAATTGAAAGAGTTGAAATTTGGAAGTTTGTGATTGAATATTGGGAGAATGACTAATGTCTACTATGTTTTTGGGCATATGGGGCCAATTAAGGGCTCCTTTGAAGATATGTGTGTGGATCTAGGGTGATATATAGGGTTGTTCACTACTAACCCTAGAAGATCCTCCTAGTATATTACCAGGTATCAAAAGACAATTCAAGGGAAGGTTCTTCGCTAGCAACCTTCCAAGGGTTTTAACAAGAAGGTTTTGTTCAATAAATATCCAAGAGAATGCACAACCAACACTAAAGAAGAAACATTACACTTACATTCATTCATAAACAAAACCACAAGACAACAAAAAACCACTTACTTAAGAAATCGTTCATCCATCAAAACCCTAGAAATGAACATCCACGAAGTAGAAAAAACATCCACAAAGCATCCTCTCCAATTTTTTTCTCTAACTAACCATCCATAGTGATTTGCATAAGAGAGAAAGAAGTAGACAAGGAGTGATAAATCTCCACAAGTAGTAAACATTTGTAAGGGATAAGTAATTCTATTATTTATATGAGAGATCAAGCACCCTTCTCATCCATTAGAAGCCATAAAAAGATAAAATGATTCCTTTATCTCTCATAAGCCCTAGAAATAAGGAAACAAGACATAAAATATACATGATACATGAGTGGATAGGTCACTAAGAACCCCAATGATGCATCCAATGTAACATCCTCGACCACCCAGGCCAGGCCATGCTACTCTAGAAAACACTTTCTTTCTCTGCTTAACATAATGTAACATACCCAACATCCAACTGAGCTATGCCACCTAAATTTTTCGAACTGCATGCAATTAAAATATATACACATAGAACTCTTACAGAGATTTATATATAAAACGTAAATAGACAAATACATTTCGTAAATGCACGGATTCATACTGAAATAATAGTAAACATATACAGGCAATACCCATAAATATAAACACAGTTATAAACCACACATAAGATAAACCCATAAAAATACACACGTAAATAATAATGCAAGATGTAATTTATCACACATTTGACACTTATCTTGGTAAGAATATCACCAATTGCGTGCAGACCTTCCACAAACTTCCCAGCCTTAGACCACACTGCTCATCACTCTCAGCAGTGGGTCACCCCCGAGCTGGGACTAAACTCCACCCGGGTAAAGGGATTCCTAACCAGGCTAATGGATCATAGACAACATGAAATACTCCGTTACAGGTGCCACTCAAACTAACAACCTACAGTCCCGCATTCCCCACATGCCTATCCCACCCCAATAAGTGTGCCCCTTCTTTGCTCAACAATCCTTCGACTTCCCCACTTCCTTTCTGGGCTTCAACAACAGGCCGAACAATAAGTCTTAGAGCCCTGTAGCTGCAATTTAGCACCTTCAGGAAATCAATTCCCATCAATTCTCTCACCCAGAGAGAATTCTCACGGGCCTGACAACCTACCGCTTCAATATCCCACGGGCCTGACAACCCTCTTCTTCAGTCCAACTCCCAAGCTAACCAGCTACACAAACATGTATGGTTATGGATACCAAATTAGGTACAATGATATGAAGTTACGAAGGACAACTGTCTGCATGAGTGAAAGCTCATGGAATGGCTACTTGGATGATCGAATGATGGAAGGAATAATGAGAAAATGAACTAAGTCCAAATTATATATATGCATGTCCCCAACTTGACACTTGTCATGTTGGGAGATACTTTGGTCCACTTGTTCCCATCCTTAGAACTTAGGATAAAATAATTTCCCATACTTTATGATTTAAGGAATATTAATATATTTTTAAGGATGTATTTTACATTAATATATTAATATATTATTAAGGATGTATTTTATAATAATAATGAGACATATACAAAAATAGGTTCATTGGCCTTTAACATCTAGGCTCTCCGGCCTAATCATCACAAAA
>SNQJ01S0025173.1:114618-129794 GCA_010110895.2 Picea sitchensis
ATACATGTTAGCATTTCCTTCATCCATGAGAGTGCATAATGTATTTCATGTGTCATTATTAAATAAATATGTGTGTGAGCCTAACCACATAATTGATTGGATTGTGATCCAGGTGGAACACGAAGGGGATTTCTGGGTGGAACTAGTACACATCCTCGACTAGAAATTCAAAGTGCTCAAGAAAAAATCCATTAGGCTGGTAATGGTTCAATGGAACTCCTATGGTCCTATAGATGGAACATGGGAGCATGAATAAACTATGCGGGAGAAATACCCATTAATTTTTGTCAATTTTGAAGGAAATAGAAGTTGAAAATGCAAGACTCCATTTTTGGGTAGTTAGATTCTATAACCACATCTGAGAGATTCTTGGTCACCTACACTGATATCCCTAATAAAATAATGGTGCAACCCAATGGGTTGAAGGAAGTGAAGGGAACACATTCCTTGGGTCAACATTATGAGAAGAATGAGAGATTATGGTTGGGAATGTTGTTGGAGGGTAAAAATTGCAGAATTTTGTTTTTATTTTTTAAGTATTGTCATGTAAATTCATATATGTATTTCGACATTGTGTTGTGCACCGAGGATGGTTCACAATTGTAGGGGAGGGGGAATGTAACATCCCCACTACAATCCCTAGTTTAAGTAATGTATAATGTAGATATGAATGTGGCTATGGCCAAGCGATGTAATATGCAAAATGCATTTTTTGAATTTTAATAAATAAAATGTGATGCAAACTATTGGGGAATTATGGATAGAGATGGGGGATGAGTTTTCCACAAGAGAAGAGAATGTCTAGGAGGGGTCCAAGGGGAAATTATTTATGGGGTATTAATTCAACCCATATTTTTGAATTTTATTATCATTTGGGGAAACCTTCTATTTTTGTTTGAGTGTATGACAACCCAATCATTAAATTCATGTAAGAGGGTGTTTGTGAGAGTAACATCCCATAGTTATTAGAAGCATGGGGATGAAGTAAAATCAGCATTGGGTAGAGTGAGTAGTCAACTATCTTCGGAAATAGAGGAAATTTGTATGGGGAGTAACATGTAGTTTTTACACATTCAATTTTCATGAACAACAAGCAGAGAACAAGGGAGAAGATATTGGGAGATGGATCAAGAAGGATGGGAAAATTCTAGAGAATGATGGATAATTTTTGTAGCATTTTGGAGTTCAATATTTAAGAGCTAGGTTGTCAGGCCTGGAGAGTGAACTTCTGGGTGAGTTGCACTGTGACAACACCTGATTGTTGTTGTTTTTACTAATAGTTTACCTGGCAGTGAGTTCCCTTGAGTTCCCAACAAAGAGATTCCCAGTTACATGCGTCGGAGAGACTTTGATAAGAAAATGGGATGCCCAAGGGACTGACAGTAGTGAAGGGGTATATTCCTTGGGTTGGTTAGGTTAAGAGGAAGAGAGCTGGAGGAAATTTAGGATAGCTGTAGGAGAATACCAGTGGGTCGTGGGATATTGAACTGTGAGTGGACCGTTAGAGGCACCTTTCTCTTGTGGATTCCAAGCCCCAACTCAGGGGTGAMCTACTGTTGAGACTTAAAWCAAMAAGTCTATGGTTGKGTGGAACATCCTTCCCAAGCARTTGGTTGCACAATGTTTTTAGAATATAAGTGTTTATCTATTTCTAGGTTATTTCATGAGTTTAATTATTGTGCTTAACTTTACATATGTGAATGGTTTATTTACTAATATGAATGAGTTTTTTAGYTGCATTCATGATTATTTATAATGTTGTAGATGTATATAATTCTRGGTATCATAATCTAGTTAAAATGTGAATAAATTGTAGCTGGTAAGCTACATGAATGGGTCAACAAGAAAGTTTTGTTTTTATGTGTATTTTCTATAAGTAATGTCCCTCGATTAGGTTGGGGGACGTTGCACTCATGAGCACTGTTTTATGAGGGAGTACTTAGGAAATGAGTTACTCTTTCCTTGGCACTATGTCTTTCCAAACCCCTATTTGTATTTTTCTTTATTGATTCAACCTTTTTTTTGGCTTTTGACTTTCATTTTCTAAGTCCTCTGCTAGGTATGCATTCATTGCGTAAGAATAGGGGTGATGGCCTCTTAGTGAGGGGGTAGAGCTCATGCTTCTCTTTCTTTCTTGGTTTTTAGAATTTGTTTTTCTTTCTTGTTTCTCTTCCATTGAATTTTGAATTATAACATTTTCTCTTTCCATATCGTTTTTTTATTTGATATATATCAAGCTACATCGACCTCGATCATTTTAACTCCTTCTCATGAGGATTATGCACCTTTATAGGTGACATATGACAACTAAACCAAAAGATATGATAATAGAGAGGGGATATATGGAGTGTGTTATCTATGGACTGAGATATGGACATGTTACCCTTATTAAGACCCCCTAGTAGTACAACTTTGCTCGAGATTGACAACACTTGACTAGGAGATGATGATGACCATCAAGTTGAAACAAGGAAAAAAGTATAAATTCAAAGCACCATGATTCATAATCCAATTCAATCCATGATCACTATTTTCATGTCTGAAACATCGACTTTATCACTCGATATGAAGTATCAAAACAAGGTATCT
This sequence comes from Picea sitchensis, assembly GCA_010110895.2. Lineage (NCBI taxonomy): Eukaryota > Viridiplantae > Streptophyta > Pinopsida > Pinales > Pinaceae > Picea > Picea sitchensis. Next base: position 117,208 of record SNQJ01S0025173.1, read on the forward strand.
CAGTGTGTAATGCACCATGTCATCTGATGTGAGTGAGTTGAGCATGTAATGGAAGGCATATGTGGGAAACTATCTTTGGAAATTTTGGGATGTCATCATCTAAATTGTTGTCTGTAATGTGGGTCATGGAGAAAAAATCTCCTCTAGTTACCTCTAGAAGTGAGGGGGTAACACAGACTAAGTTGTACCTTTTGGACATAAGCACGGCTTTCTCCATATTAAATGTTGATGGTCCCTATTCAAGTCAAAAGGTTTTTGAGGATTATTTATTCAATCAATATCACATAAGACATGAATACATTATAATTGGGGGGATTTGAATTTAATATTGAAGAGAGACGAAGTGTAGGGTGCATCTAGTAGAGCTGAAAATCTATCTAAATATATACTGCACAATAAAGAACAGGTAAACCTATGTGATATGGAACCTTTGAAAACACTCCCACATGGAGGAACAACAAACTTGGAGGTGAAAGTGTTTCAAAGTAGTCGGATATATTTTTATTTCAGATCAAATCCCAATGGTGGCAAAGAAGGTAAGGTATTGGGTCAAGAGTAGGACATGCTTGGATCCTCTACTTATTTTTATACAATTGGAGAAAAATGATGAAAATCCTATGAGGCCTTCTAAATCCAACCTTTTTTGTTTACTAAATAAGGAATATCAACTCTTAATAAAGTTTGAATGGACTTCTTACAATATGGAGAATAATGAGACAACAATGTATCAATTCAATCAAAATTTGAAGAGGATAAAAAATATAACCATGAAATGGTCAAAATTAAATTTTAAGAAGTCACAACATGATCTATTCCTACTAGAAAATCATATAACCTAGATTTATTGTGAGGAAAATGCCATTGGGACATTCTTTAAATATGAACTATTGACAATAAAAAGGTTAGAGGATGCAAACAAGTTCTCTTTTAGCATGTAATGAAGCATAATGGAGGCAAAAGAGTTGGACTACTTCTCTAGATTAGTGAGTTAGGAATACCATTTTTTTGCATAATTTTGCTAAAAAAAGGAAGAGTATCAAGTCTATATGGGACATACAAGCACATAATAATTCCATGTTTACTAGTTTAAAGGAGATAACAAATGTAGGGGTCTCTCATTATAGTAATTTGTTCAAGGAACCCACTAGATCTAATACAATAGAAAAATCATAAAGCTCTCCACCTTTTTTCCTTAATTTGCAATGAGGATAAAAATGAGAGTTTGATGGAGGCAATGACAAAAGAGGAATTGAAGGAGTTTTTATCTTCATTTTAGATAGATAACATCTTAGGGATTTATGGGCTATCCAATGATCTCTACCTATATTTTGAAAATCAATATGTTTCCATGGTATTATAGAATATGCTCTTCTAGCAGTGGTGGAAGAATAAAGAGTCTTAGGTAAATTTTTATGGGCCATGAATACAACCTTTCTAGATTTGATTCCAAAAAGAGATGATGTTGACACATTTTATGACTTTAGGCCTACATGTCCTTGTAATTCCATTTACAAAATCATTGCAAAAGTAATTTCTAGGAGATTGAAACTAACATTGTCAAAGTCTATCTCCTTGGAACAATTTGGGTTTCTGAGTGGTAGACAAATTCATGATGTGATTGGCATGGTTTGAGAGGGCTTACATATAATTAATATAAGGAAATTACCATATTTTGTGATCACACTAGACTTCTCAAAATATTAATATGGAGTTTCATGTATCTACATAAGACTTATGTTAATTCACGTTGGATTATGTCTATCCATAATAAACTAGATAGAAGGTTGCTTGAGTTATGTGTCTTTCTCTTTCCTTATAAATGGTTTTGCTTCTCCCTTTTTCACTTCCTACAAAGGTTTAAGGCATGGATGTCCTTTGACCCCCCCTTAACTTCTTATTGATGTACCTAAAAGTATTAAGGTATTAAGGGAGTTAGGGAATTTAAAGGTATCAAAATGGGAAGAAACAACATTTTAAACTCATTTACGCTTTGCTGATGATGTTTTATGTTTTCGTAATGGTTATGTAGGAGAAAAAAACATGTTTAAGGATGTACTAGAGATATACAAGAAGGCAACTAGAATGCAGTTGAATGGGCAAAAATCAACGATCTCTTTTAATGTCCTTCAAAAGGGCACTGAAGACTATGTTTCCATACACATAAATTCCTTTTACTAAATGTGTGAAGTGCTTGGGATTCAATTTAAAAGAAAATGACTAAGGTCATCCAGACTAGATCTAGTTATATAGATAGACTAAAAAAGGAATACCAATATGGTGTAATAAATGGATCTCATTGGGTGGTAGACTTACTCTTATCAAATTTGTGTTGGAAGAAATAAGTGTTAACCGAAATTCACTTGCTCACATATCCATTGGCATCTAAAATAAGACAAGGAAAATATGTTGCAATTTTATATAGTAAGGAAAGAAGGAAAAAGATGTAAACCACTGGGAAGTGGGGTTTAAAAATATTCTAGTTTTTGGGTAAGTCTACCAACCAAGGGTCTTTGGAGGATTATTTTGGGGGATGGTTTATGGAAAAAAGTCATTGTGAGGAATTAGATGGATCCTTTGAGAATAGAGGTATGGATAAAAGTTTCACCAAAAGCCAATCTAATTTTTTCCAATATTTACAAATCAATGGTCTTATCTTTTCAAATCATAGGTTCCTAGTTAGCATGGAAGATRATATATGATAGTAAACTGAGATTGGGAACAAACCCTTGGATCACGTGTAATGCAAACCATAATTTTTTTGATGATATGGTACATATACTCCAACTTCCTAATTGTATTTTTTGAGAGACACTGTTKTTGCTAAACAAATGACGTTTTGGTAAGAGGCTTGGATGTTATCAAAGGAGCTAGGAATTAGAGGTACATAATAGAGGAATGGAAGGTATATGTATCACTATTTTTCAATAGAAACATCAAGCTTATTATAAGGAAGATGAACTGATTTGGTTTAAAATATCGATGGATGGTTCTTACATAGCTAAGTTAGGGTATTCATCTCTAATTGTGGAGGATATTCAAGTAAATACAAAATGGTGGTGGTGGTGCACTATTTATAAATTGAAGGGACAATTAAAGAACAAACTATTCTTTTGGATGGCCCTATCCATCAAAGCTCTAACTTGGGACATTATGCAAAAAATATCGTGGAATGGTATAGATACTTGTAGTTCCAGAGAATCTAGGGAGAATACTTACCATTTATTAGTTAACTATCATTTCATAAGGGAATCATGGTCATCAATGAAATTTTTTCTAGGAGGAACAATTCAATGGAATAAAAATTTGCTTGATAGAGATTTCCAACAATGGATAGAGGATGCCTTGACCAGAGAGTTTAAAAGATTATTTATTATTATTAGTTGGGTAATTTGGAAGCCTTTAAATGAAACAATCTTTGAAAGTGCTTCTCTGACACCAATGCAAGCATTTTTTAGAATCTAGTACAATAATGGGAGTATAAGAGATCATCCAAAGAAAAAGCCTCCCAGGTAGCTAGGTCCCATGGAAATTGACAAAATGTATGCATGGGGTTACTATAATGGGGCCTCCTAAGGGAATTTGGGGAACAATAGAGCTATGGGTGGGGGGGAATTATATCTATATAATGTTAGATTTCAATCTACTATGAAAGTGTATACACCATGCTTAGGGGAGCTTCATGAGATTTGGGGTACATGGTGTATGTTCAACCCTTGGATGGTTCGAGTTGGATTTTCACATGGGAGATGGTCCATGATGAATTTACACTTTGAATATAACTTTATTAGTGGTTACTTGACCTCATTTGGGTGCTTTCTTGGAATTATTCCCTAGGGTGTTGGAATTATCTTGGTAGCTTGGAGAAATCCTTCATGATGGCCACATAGAGAGGTTAAAATTGTTTGGAGAATTCCCTACTTAGGAGGATGATCATTGTGAATCTTGGAGGAGGGCATCGAGCCCTATATAGAATATGGTAGCTTGGAATTCTGGATGAGGGTTTGGATTTGGATTGAGGAGGCTTGGGTTGTGACAATGTTCTTGCAAAGGAAGTGGAGCCAGAGAAGTACATGGCGTAGAAGGGGACATGGAGTTAGTGTCGGCTTATGATGGAGGGGTGTGGACACACCTTTTTGTTAGGACCCATAAATGTCCCTTTTTCATCACATCTTTTTCCTATTCAACCTTATCATCTCTAAGCTAATGCCTACTATAATGCGTGTTAAGACCTTTTTTTTCCCAAGGTATGAATCATTTATCTTGCTTTTATATTTTCATTTACTTAGCATGTTTGATTGGTAACGTTCACATGTTTTACCCATAAAATAATTCAACTAATGATCAAAATGTATAGAACAACCAAGTCTTAAAGAATCGTTTCTGCTATAACACCAGTTGTTACATCGATGCGCCAATCTTGGAAGCTGTTACAACTATGCGCCAATCTTGGAAGTTGTTATAGCTATGCACCAATCTTGGAAGCTGTTATAGCTATGCGCCAATCCTGGAAGCTGTTACACGACTGCTACAATAGGTGCCATTGATTCTGCGGTTACATGACTGCTGCAACAAATGCCACCAATCCTGAAAGCTGTTACACCTACTGTTACATGTTTTAACTTACAAGATTAGTTCTAGATCTTGTATTAATGATATCATATGAACAACTTGAGAATCGGGGATTCTCAAGGCTGTTCTGATTTTGTTTTAACCAAATGACTCTGACTTTAAATAGCAGAGCTTTTGTAATCAGAGAGACGGATTTGTTACTGTGAGGAAGTGAAAGTAAAGTAAAGCTTATTGTACACGAACATTTTGGCAAATCAATAAAATAGTGGATTGAATTTCTTTAGCAGACTGTAGCCTATTTCTTTGAGAGGATTCAATGAGAAGGAAAGGGCCCACCTTCCTCATAGATTCCCCTCTGTTTTGAATTCTAGAATAGTTGTTTTAATGTGAATGATTTATCTGTTAAACAATTCTAGAATACAGTTGCTGTTACAGTCTAGTTCCTTCCTGTTAGATGCGCATAAATCCGTCTCATGAGAATTAAAAGTCGATTGTTGAACATTGCTGGAGAACTGCTTTCCCTTTTTCTGCATTATATTAAAATCTTGTTTTCAAGTAAAAGAAAATAAAAGTGTGAATTACTTTCTTGCAATAAGTAGATTTCTTTTTGCAATTAGTAGAGAACTTCTTCATGCAAAAGTAAAATAGAAAGTTAGATTAGAGTAGGTAATCCAGGATTCTTATACACTCATTAGTTTAGATTTCAACTATGATTTCAATTCTGTAGAACTCCAGCTCTATCAGCATAATTGTGTTAGTGATAATTTTTGTTTCTTTTTCCCTACTACAATTAGATTAGTGTTGCTTCCATAATCTAGCATAGACTGTTCACAATTATCTTGAAACAACAAACTTCCCTGGGTTGAAAATTTATATTGAACACCTTAATTTTCTATTCATTTAGACAATTAAAGTGCCCAACATTTTGGCGCCGTTGTCGGGGAAGATAATTATAGATTTTTGTAAGCACATTAGTTTTTTTTTTTTTAAGGAATGATTAGTTTGCATGAATCGAGGAATGCAAGGACGTATCCCCAAAAATACTAACCCTACAGGTACCAAATGACGTGGAGGAAGAAATCCTACACTGGGAAGGCAAACCTTTGTTGATGAGATTATAGCTAGAGCATATTCTTCTTCAGGATCTATTTTTCACCCTGCAAATCCTCCAAGAAGACGTAATCCTCAATCATTAGAACTACCCCTTCTTGAAACATCATTTTCATTAAGGGCTGGAGCTGAAGCTGAAGTCGAAGTTGAAGATTTGTCACCAAAAAATCAGCAAGCAACACTGGAGAACATTGAATATCAAGGAAGTATAGTTCGAAACAGGGAAAATCCAAAAGAAGCGGTTTATCGGATCAACTGTCGAATAGTCACTAAAGAAGAGTGGGATGCTTTTCATATTGAGTGGAGAGAAAGAGCACATATTGAAAATAAAGGGGATAATGAAGAAGTGTTCCACCAAGAGAACCCACAAAACAACAAAGATCAGGTAAATAATGAAAATACTATCTCTACCCTGGTTTTTCCTATTTCTGATATTCCCACACGAGGGATGGATCCTATGAAAAACATACCTCTCTCAGCTCTGCCAAATTTTCATGGATTGTCTACTAAGGGTCCAGATGATTTTCTATTTGAATTTGACATTTTGTGTAGAATCTATGACTACACTACCACTGCAAAAAATCTTAAACTATTTCCAGCTACATTGAAGGGTCATGCGTTAAGATGGTTTATGAGCCTTGGAGGAGAGAACATTTCAACATGGGTACAAATGAGGCAGCTTTTCCTAAACAAGTACCAAGACTACTGCTGAACAAGAGAACGAAGAGAGGAATTGTTCAATATGTCTCAGAAGGAGGATGAGACCCTTGAAGATTTTGTGAAACGACTCCAGTATAATCTACAAAGGTCTGGACATCCGGATGTGAGTAAGGAAATTCTGAAAACTATTTTGCTAAAAGGAGTTAAAGAAGATTGTTTAGATATGTTGAATATGCTTGGCAAGGGAGATATATCTAAGGAATCCTATGAGGACATTGTAGACCTCTTTAGAAGATGTTCTCAAGGATCTATAAAGAATAGGTTAGCTACCAAGGATACCACTTTTTCAAGGGTACATAAATCAACCAATGGCGGAGCAACAAGAGCAGAAATAGGTAATCTGTTAGAAAATTTAAAAACATAGATGATTAACTCTTTTGCTTCACAAATGGACACTTCGCAAGTCAAGCAGAAACAAGTAGAATCAGAGCAAGCATTGTGCATTTTCTATCCGAAATGCAGAAAGAAACATCCACCAAGGGAGTGCCCGCTGAACAATGTCCAGGTATGTCTTATTTATGAATTAGATCATGCTACTGACCAATGTCCCTCTCTACCAGGAGTAAAAGCATCAATGAAGGAAACTAATGAGGAAGCAGAACATAGATATAAACAATGTGCCAGCCTTGTCTATTACTCCTATGCCTTGTGATGAAATCAAATTAAGATCAGGGAGAATAGTCGAGCCAATAATTGAAGATGCTCCATCTTCAAAATAAGACAATGAATCAGGGGAAAGACCATTTGCTGATACAGAGGAAATTTACCAACCTATTATAGAGTCAGCAGACCCACCATTCTTTGAGAGACTGACAATTACCAAACCTATGGAATTACCATCTTTCGATCTCTTATGAGAAATTCAAAATCTGCACGTTAATATTCCTCTATTGCAAGTGATAAGAGATGTCCCTATTTATGCCAACACTGTAAGAGATCTCTGTATAAAAAGACCTGGATGAAAACCCAGGGAGCCCCTCATAGTGCATGTAGTAGGGGATTTTTCTGAACTGATTTTAGGCAAAACCCCACCTATTAAATATGGTGACCCAGGAAACCCTACAGTCACTGTCAAAATTGGACAAACATCTATTCCCCATGTGCTAGTCGAGTTAGGGGCGACAATTAACATCATGCCAATAGAAACTACACAATTGTTTCAACTTATAACACAAGTTCGACCTACTCCTACTGTTCTCGAATTAGCTAATCGTTCTACCATCAGACCATAAGGAGTAATTGGTGATTTAGTCATTTCAATGGATTCATGGGAGTATCCTACTGATTTTGTCGTTTTGCAAGCCAAAACCCATCCGGGGGGCCACCCTCTAATTCTGGGAAGACCATGGTTAGCTGCAACTGATGCTTTCATTGGTTGTAGATCCAGTTCCATGACCATCTCTGATGGTTATGACACAAAAAAACTGACCCTGTATCCTCATGCTACACCCAGTGCAGAAGATGGAAATTCTTTATGGATGGACACTGAGGATGAAAGTGCTCTGCCTGTGCTAACCGTAGGAAAATCCCTGAGTTTCAAAGACGAGACAGATGACGAATTAATCAACTGCTTTATCTGTGAATCCTCTGCTGTTACATGAAACACACACCACCGATTGATTAGAGTCTTCGACCCCATCGCCCAGGAAGAGATGAGCTCATAAATGTTCTCAGAAACCACTGAAAATCAAAATGATTCAGCTATAACAAAAACCGCTGTAACAACAAACACTATAGTAGTAGATGATGAAATAGCTGAATTATTTCCTAAAGTTAGTTCTATGAGCATCGTTGTAGAAATTGAACCTGGAAAAACCTTGAACATCAATCCCGATCTATCCACTACTGAAACTCGCCGATTGATGAAATTACTGATTGAACATAAAGAAGCATTTTCCTGGGATTACATGGATATGAAAGGCATTTCCTCTGAACTATGCACCCACCATATATACATTAAAGAAGAACGACGACCCATTTGCCAACCCCAAAGGAGGATGAGCCCAAACCTTAAATAAATTGTTAAGGAGGAACTCCATAAATTGTGGGTCTCACCGTTGGTTATTGTTCCTAAAAAGAATCGAAAATGGAGAGTGTGTGTAGACTATAGAGCCCTGAATAACGCCACGCAGAAGGATCATTTCCCTCTGCCATTTATTGATCAGGTTCTACACAACCTAGCTGGGAAAAAGTTTTTCTCTTTCTTAGATGGATTCAGTGGCTATAACCAGATAACAATTGCTCCACAGGACCAAGATAAGACCACCTTTACCAACCCTTGGGGTACATTTGCCTACAAGGTTCTCCCATTTGGCTTGTGTAATGCACCAGCCACTTTCCAGAGAGCTGTAATTGGTACTTTTTCTGATATGGTGAATGACTGTATGGAGATATTCATGGATTTCGATGAAGCTTTGACTAATATGGAAAAAGTGCTCCAAAGATGTATACAGTCTCATATTTCTTTAAGTACAAAAAAGTGCCATATGATGATGAGCGAGGGTGTAGTGATGGGACACTTCATTTCTTATGCAGGAATTTAGGTAGACCTAGCCAAAATCTAGGTAATTTTGGACATTCTAATTCCGTCAACTCAGAAAGAGGTAAGAAGTTTTTTAGGGCATGTTGGCTATTACAAGAGATTCATTAAAAAAATTTCCAAACTTGCTTCGCCCTTTTTTTTTCTATTAACAAAAGATGTTGACTTTTGTTGGACTGACAACTGTGAAGTGTCTTTTACAGATCTGAAACAAAGATTATCCACAACTCCCATTTTGAGAGGGCCCAGTTGGGATCTGTCGTTTCACATTTCTTAAGATGCCTTAGATACTGCAATTGGTGTAGTACTATGGCAACAGGAAGACAAAGATCCCTATGCTATCTACTATATCAACAAGAACATGGCTCCTACTGAATTAAATTATACAGTTACTGAAAAAGAATTCTTAGCAGTAGTTTATGCAATCAATAAATTCAGGCATTATGTCACCAGTTATCCTACTTTTATTCATACTGATCATACAACAATTAAATATCTGATGAATAAACCTATTACTAATGCCCGAGTAACAAGATGGTTGTTACTACTATAATAATTTGACATCACTATAGTAGATAGACCAGGAAAAGAAAACGTGGTTGCTAATTTTCTCTCAAGATTACATATAAATGATGATAATTTACCTGTTGATGATTCCTTTCCAGATGAAAATTTGTTTGCAGTATCTTCTCACTCACCTTGGTATGCAGACATTGCTAATTATTTGGTTGCAAGGAAGGTACCTCCCCATTTATCTCCTCAAAAAAAAGGTAGATTATTCAGAAGAGTGCTCGGTATAGTTGGATAGGAGGATACCTTTTCTACACAGGCCTGGATCAGGAAATCAGGAGATGTGTAAGGGATGATGAAGTGTATGATTTAATGAAATCTTGCCATGATGTCCCTTATGGGGGTCATTTTGCTGATAAAAGGACCAGGCATAAAATTTTAAGGATGGGCTATTTTTGGCCCACCATATTTCAAGATGCCAAGAAATACGTTCAAACTTGTGACAATTGCCAACGAATGGGTCAGCCAAATCATAGGGATGAGATGCCTCTCCAGCCTCAGGTAGTGTTAGAGCCTTTTGAGAGATGGGCCATGGATTTCATAGGGCCCATTAACTCACCTTCTAATAAAAAAGTCTATATATTGGTCTGTACAAATTACATGACCAAGTGGGTCAAGGTGAAAGCACTCATTAGGGCCTCAGAAGAATCTTTCTTAGCATTCTTGTTTGAAGATATCTTTGTTAGGTTTGGAGTTCCCAGAGAATTAATAACTGATGGAGGACCCCCTTTCGCATCACATAAACTTGAATCCCTACTCAGTAAATATCATGTTTTACATAGAATAACTTCTCCATACCATCCACAAGGCAATGGCCAGGTGGAAAGTACCAACAAAGTTATCGAAGCCATTCTTACTAAAACAGTGAGAGAACATCGTCGGGATTGGACAGACAGATTGCATGAAGCTCTATGGGCTTACTGAACTACTTGGAGAAACACAACTGGTTTTTCTCCTTATGAGCTGGTATATGGAAAAAGCCCTGTTTTTCCCATTGAATTCGAAATAAAAACCTTAAGAACTGCATCAGCATTCAACCTTGACTTGACTATGGCACATAAGGCCAGAATGCAGTAGCTCAATGAGATTGATGAAAAGCATTTGGACGCTATTCATCAAACGTCATTGATTCAACAACATAGAACAAAATGGCATGACCAAGTCATCAAGAATAAATTATTCCAGTAAGGCGATTGGGATCTGTTGTATGATTCGCGCTTTAAAGAATTTCAAGGTAAGCTGCGTACAAGATGGCTAGGACGTTATGAGGTAGACACTATTTTTCCCAACGGGACAGTCAGGTTGATCATTATTGATGGATCCAATACACAGTTACATGCAAATGGTCATCGCCTGCGCCTGTATCAACGCCCACTGTCCAAGGCAGAATTCAAATCTAGATGTACATCCGATACAGGTTATCAATTCTTAAAAGGAAAGGAGCTTGCTCCTTCCCCTTCTGAACCTTAGGACTTATTTTTCTCAGACCTTGTATATAAATAAACTCAACAAAATTTGAATTTCTCTGTTTTTGTTTGATTTTTTTTTACTATGCTAATAAATTCATCCTTGAAGGGTATCAGGAAGTTATGTGTGTGCAGGAGAATTGATGAACAACAAGGTTGACTATAGAAAAAAAGAGGAGTCAAACGATTAGTTTATGGAATTTGAAAAACTTCCTAAAAACTAAGTGATGCAACGTACGACCAATTTCCATGCTGTTACACCCTTTTCCGATAAATTGGTGGATTTTCCTGCTGTTACACCCATTTCCAATAAATTGGTCGATTTCCATGCTATTACACCCATTTATGATAAATTGGTTGATTTTCCATGCTGTTACACCCTTTTTCGATAAATTGGCTGATTTTCTTGCTGTTACACCCATTTCTGATAAATTGGTCGCTTTTCATACTATTACACCTTTTTCCGATCAATTGGCCGATTTATCTGCTGTTACACCAATCTCCGATAAATTGGCCGATTTTCCTACTGTTACACCCATTTCCGATAAGTTGGCCAATTTCCCTACTGTTACACAATGGTCACTTTTCACGCGGTTACAACATTTTCTTTTCTGACCATCTCATTTGCTGTTACACCTACCTCCGCCATTCTGGCCGAAGTACCTGTTGATACACTGATCGTTGTTATTCTTTCTTTCCACTTCACTCTTTCTTTTTTGCATTTCTGCCAATGCTACTACTCTAGCTCTACAATATTTCCATGCTACAACACCGCTGATTTGTTAATACTTTAACTATCTTTTTCCGCTTTCTCTGTCTGAAAGTGCTATTTCATCATTACTTGACTTCACATCCAGCGATTTCCAACTGATCAACTACAGAAAGGACTCCATCTCTGCTCCATTTGTCATATCGTCATTTCTCACACTATCCTTCATCATGTCAGCTATTCCACGCAACTCAGATGGTGGTTGGATAGTGCGATTACTATTATGAACATAATATATATAAATAAGATGTTCATAACATAATAATTAATTAGTAAATAGTTAGTTTGTAATAATGAAAGGACATGTTCTCAAAAGACATGTCTAGTGGTGAAAGGGCACCCCTGTGTGGGTATATAACAAGCCCTCATTCTCAATTGTAATCATCATATATTTTATCAATTATTCATATTTTATATATATTATTGCAATTTCATATTTGGTTATCTGTAACAGTGGTATCAGAGCTTTTTTCGGTCCTCATTCCACCTTCCAGCTACCATAAATTTTCCCAACTTCCCCATTCCCTTTTCTTTTTTCCCCTATCCCTGTTTTTTCTGCCTTTTTCCTCTCCTACGTCGCTCACACACCTCCCGTTACCCTTTCCTCCCATAATTTCGTTCCCCCGCTCCATCAACTCCCAACTCCTAACTATTCCCGTAACCCCCTAGCTATTCCCTAGCCCTGACGTCCCTTTTCCCCTTCCTTCCCCCGTATCCTTACCTATTCTCTGTAACCCTTCTCGGTGTCTAGCCCCGTAAACCCCCGCGCCCTTATAGACCCACAACCAACGTGTCCCGTAACCCTTCCCGTTTGTCTAGCCTCCGCAGACCCCACGCGACCTAT
>SNQJ01S0025174.1:48109-80465 GCA_010110895.2 Picea sitchensis
AATCTTAAGAATGAAAGCGAAAGTACATTAGTTGGCTATATAGGTTTTAAATGTGTTAAATTCATAGATGATAGAAAGTGCACATTCAAGGATGCATTTTGTGTTGGCTCAATAGTAGTAACTTGTTGTGTTATCTTTAATTAACACATAGTATAAGGGAGCATTGTATGCAATATGTAAGGATTTCAAAAATTTGAATTACATAAAATAGACATATATTATTTTTTTAAGGTAACCAAAAAATTATCTACAATTAATGAATAATGTAGTACATCATTGAAAAATGAAGAACATTGAAGTGCATATACATATCTGAGAAGGTTACAAAAAGTAGGACAAATTCACTTACAATATGGTAAAGACTATATAAAAGTTAATTGATATTTTTACTAGACTTTAAATTTTTTTTAATAAATTAAAAGAGAAGAGATTGATGGAATGAAGGAAAATATATTTTCAATAAAAATAAATGCTGGAAATGTTAATAGAAAATTTGCACACTAAAGACAATTTTGTGTAGATGTAAAGACAGATTAACGTACATGTATGTGATTACTTTAGCTCATATGTAAACAAAATACGAACTTGTCATGTAACAAAACTTTGAAATAAATTTTTAGCTTCATATCCAATGATGATTCCTAATTCCTTTATTACATAAGAGTAAACTTTGCCACTTAATTTTAAAGAGCTCCATTTCCATGACAAATTCAATAGTTCATTCATTATATAAAGATGGAAGGACTTTGCAACTTGACATTAAAGATATTTGAGCCGTCACCTCAACCATAAAAACAAAGTGTTCTACATGGCTTGCTATAAGACTTTTTCCATTCACATGTAAGATAAAAAGATGGATTTAAGTGGTTAAGTTGTGGATTTATGTGTGTAAAATACTTTTCATTTTTTAAATTCATTATTGAGTGCAAGTGTTTTTAGTAAAATAATGTAAATTTTTTTATTCTAATTAAGTTAATATGTAGGAAAGAGGGTAATATAGGTGGTTTAAGGAATGTGTGTTAAAAACACTTGTTAAAAATAATAAGATGGTTTAATTAACATTTAAACCATTCCTTATTATGTGTCATATCTTATAAGATGTGTTTCCTTCACACTTAGTTTGACAGTAATCAAGTCAATAATATGGAATGCATAAACCATAGAAAATTTAACATTTTCCCCTCTTTTTTAATATGTTTGTGTTTCATGAAGATGAAGCATGTTAACATACTCATAGATAGTGAAATTATAAACATACAAAGAACTGTTTCTATGATGATCATGATTAAGAAATATTGATTTTTTTATATTTTTTTCTATTTTTCTTGTGACCTAAATCAATAGTGAGACTAAGCTTTACAAAAAAAAAGACAATTTTCTTATATTAAGACTTTAAAATATTACATCAACACTTCACACACTAATTTAGAGGTTAGAAGATTTTATTAATTCAATATAAATATTAAACAATCTTTTTTTTTTTTGGAAAAATAGCCTATATTAGTATAGTTTGTGGTTTACATCTATGCAAATTTTTATATATTAAAACACACATAATTTATACTCTCCATAAAAAAAAAATCAAAATTAAAAATATATATATTGAAAAAAGTTATTCAATTTGTTATATTGAGTATTAAAAAAAATTAAAATTAAAAAAATATATAAATTGAAAAAAATTATTTAATTTATTATATTTTATATTCTTATTCAAAATCAAAATTAATTTATTATATTTTATATTCTTATTCAAAATCAAAATTCATTTCCCCGGATGGGGTGTTATTGGAGGACATGGGGCAAACGGAGGAGAGCGGAGATCGCCAGCGGGGCACGGAGCCATGTGATGGGCTCGTGCCCCCACCCGCCACCCTCCTACGACTTTAATTCCTCTCATGTCAATCGATCGGGCATTAACGCCTCTCCCCTTCGTCGTAATTGTTATGAAGTTGCTCCTGGTTATGGCTCATTGTATGTTCACTGTTTGAGCTAGTGGCAGAAGGCGCTCTCCCACCCGAGGCCATGGTCGACGTGGGCTAGTGCATGTTTCCCCCCGGAAAATCCCCTCTACTTCTGGACCTTCGCCTGCTGCATCAGTCCTTCCATGCCGAACCACAAGCCAAGGCTGAGAGGGAGGCCTCGACGGGGCTCTCCTTGGAGACCTCGTCGGCCTACGACTCCCCCCTCTGTGCAACCTCCCTCGAGAGCGTCCACCCATCACCTTGCGCTCGTTCCTCGGTCGCTCAGCTCGGCCTTGTGCGTTATTCACTCTTTGTCGATCGCTGCACTATCCCACCCTCATCTCCCGGCTCCTCCTGGTACCTCTGCAGCCCAGAACCCATCCCCCTCGCACGACCAACCTCATATGGATCACCCCTCTGCGGACACAATCCACGGCGAGCAACTCAAAGACAAGCTGTCCATCCTCCATGGCCTAGTCTTCGAACTTCGCCGAGGGGTGGAGGATATACAGTTTCTCCTAGAGCTAAACAATGAGAAGATTGAGTTGTTCCTCCAGCTCCTGTCCTCTCTGCAGGAGGCTGTCCCTACAGACGCGGGAGGAGCGACCTACATGCCTGAACCAACTGATGACATTGGAGGCGTCAAAGCGGATGGCCGGAGGGTGACTCCACGCCAAAGATGTTGCTGATGGAGTCTGAAGGAAGAGCTGGAAGAAGAAAGGATAAGCGAGGGCCATTGGCGAGCCTGGGAATATAGAACACCCGTGAGAGCAGTCGAACATCGACACCACCAGCGAGGTGAGGAGGTGCAATGGAGGGATGGAACAACGATCATCGAAAAGGAACCTTGGCCCGAGGATCTCCAAGGAACCTGGCCAGGCTACGTGGAAAACATCTAGGTTACGTGTCAATTTTTGTTGTTGATCATATAGTCTCAGAGTTTAATGCTAAGTAGGTTTTATCAAACTCTTGTGGACTAAGTGGTTGAATGGGCTTGTTTCCCCTATGTTGGGGCAGTTCATGAGCATAATTAGACTATGGTACAGGATCTGCCTTTGCCTCTAGCAAGTTTTTTTTTAGCCTGCATTTCACTTCTTACTCTTTTTTTTTTTTTTTTTTTTTTTTTTTTTTAAAATAACAAATAAAACAAAATTCATTATATATGTGCCTCAAACATGTTTATTATTTTATATATTTTATTGCATTTAACGTGTAAAAAAAAATCATCATTAATTTAGCTCTCATATATTTGTATTTTATAAAATTATAATTTTTTATAAACGTGTTTCTTATTTATTTATATACTTTATTGCATTTTAACGATGACACGAGAGAAATCATTATTAATTTAGCTCCATAAGTGCTGTTATTTTATAAATTGATCACTCATATATATTTATAATTTTGCCAAATTAATATTTTTATTCACAAGTTTACCTGGTTAATATTTAAATGTCCCATGTTCGATTTATTGTGCACATGTTTCGTGCATGATATTCGATATACAGAGCTGTTTTTTTAAGGATATATTCTCATTTTGAAAACGGGGAGTGGAAAAATAAACGAAAGATTATAGAACGCAACGAGAAGTCGTTGTTCTCTATATGAAGATCAATGAATGGAATTAGGTGGAAGAAGAATCTTAGAGTTCGAATGGTGGGTTATGACTCCATGTTTTGCTTTTTGGTTTGGCTTTTTGCTTCTGATTGTATTAGAAAAGGAAGCGGAGGGCGAGACACTTCGATGCAAGTAGAACATAAAAGAAATTTGAATTATATAATACTGAATACAAAAAATAATAACAATAGCGGCTACCTGAAACTTTTGAAACTTTCGTCCGTCTCAATTGCTAGCCGTCGGTCTGACTTGCTAATTTTTGCCATTTATTTAACAGCAAACCTGAGTAACCGACAGGAAAATCTGCCCTTGTGTTGACTTAGTAATTCTTTAATAATAGTTAAAGATATTCAAATCAATCATCATGCCGCGTAGCAGCTCAGCGGTCTTCTTCCATTGAATTCCATGATTTTTCAATTATTGAATTCAAAATTAACGCGGTGGAGGACTGCCCATGAATTGATATAAATAAACGTCCACATAACCAAGACCGACTATCTCTTCTTCCTCTCCTTTAGGTTGATTGATAGATCGGAATAGCAGTTCATTCATTCGTGAGAATCATGGCCATAACAATTTCGCCTCGCCTCACTCTCACTCTTTTGCTACTTTGTTCTCTGCAGGCATTCTTAATATCGTTCTCATTATCCTATCGTCAGCCTCATCCGGCTTATGAACCTTCCAATAATTTGATTCCACGTTTTTATGACAAGTCATGTCCCATGGCCGAACAAATAGTAAAATCGGTAGTAGAGAAGGCCGTGATGAAGGAAGCTCGAATGGCAGCGGCGTCCACAGGGCTTCATTTCATGATTGTTTTGTCCAGATTGGCATTTTTTCATCATGAAGATTGATCTAATTGTTACTGGTATTGATTAGTCACAATTCGTAATAACAAAATGTATGTGTGTCTGTGTGCAACTTTGATGTGATGACAGGGGTGCGACGCATCTTTGCTACTGGATGACAGTGGAAGCATTGTGAGTGAGAAGAGATCGAATCCCAACAGAAACTCTGCTAGAGGATTTGACGTCGTTGATCAGATTAAGACTGAACTGGAGAAGGCGTGCCCAAAAACTGTATCCTGTGCAGATATTCTTGCTATTTCAGCTCGTGACTCAGTGGTCCTGGTAATAAATTACATATCAATCTCTTTCCTAGTCAATATTTCATTCATTCAAAATAACATATTTGATAGCACTTGGTTTCCAAGGGAAGATTCTAATCTATTAAATAATAATACCTAGTGATGTGTTATGGATGAATATTATCAGAGTGGAGGTGTGGGCTGGGAAGTTTTACTGGGGAGGAGAGACTCGAGGAGTGCTAGTTTGAGTGGGTCCAACAACAATATTCCGGCACCTAACTCAACTCTCCAGACTCTCATTACTAAGTTTAAACTCGTGGGTCTGGATGAGGTAGACTTGGTGGCCCTTTCAGGTATATATCTTAGATTTAATTGCAACCTCATACTTTGTACTTCATTCATTTCGTCTTGTAGCATTCAATAGCAGGTAGAGATTATTAAGTACTGCAAACGATAATTACGCAGGAAGTCACACCATCGGCCAATCTCGATGCACAAGTTTCAGGCAGAGGCTTTACAACCAGAGTGGCAATGGGCAGCCAGACTTCACCCTGGAAAAATCGTTCTATAGTCGGCTCATATCCGGGTGTCCTAAATCGGGAGGAGATAATAACTTGTCCCCATTGGATTTGGTCAGTCCTACCAAATTTGACAACTACTACTTCAAGAACTTGTTGAATGGTCAAGGGCTGTTGAACACAGACGAAGAATTGTTCGCCAAGGGCCAAGGGAAGACAATGGAGACAGTGAAAGCTTACGCAGAAAATGGAGAGCTCTTTCTCAAACAATTTGCAGAATCGATGGTGAAGATGGGGAACATCGGCCCTCTTACAGGCTCCAATGGGGAAATCAGGGTCAACTGTCGTGCTGTTCTCAGTTGAATTTAATTACTTGTTAACGTTCGCATGCTTTGTCTTAAATTTCTAAGAGAGTCAGATAATGAAGGGAAATCAAATTGCCATGTATTAAGAAGTATCATTAAATAGTTGAAGAATAATTAGTACAGCATATCAATATTCTTGAATAGGTTCAAGCATTATTAATTTCGCTTTCGGCGTTTCTTTCAATTTTAGCATGCACGACATATTGTTCTAAAATAAATTTGACATCATCATTAAGCACGATGTCTAACGTCTTAATAATAAAGTTTTTCTATACTTTGTTTATTGTTAAATAAACAGACGAAGAATTGTTCGCCAAGGGCCAAGGGAAGACAATGGAGACAGTGAAAGCTTACGCAGAAAATGGAGAGCTCTTTCTCAAACAATTTGCAGAATCGATGGTGAAGATGGGGAACATCGGCCCTCTTACAGGCTCCAATGGGGAAATCAGGGTCAACTGTCGTGCTGTTCTCAGTTGAATTTAATTACTTGTTAACGTTCGCATGCTTTGTCTTAAATTTCTAAGAGAGTCAGATAATGAAGGGAAATCAAATTGCCATGTATTAAGAAGTATCATTAAATAGTTGAAGAATAATTAGTACAGCATATCAATATTCTTGAAGAGGTTCAAGCATTATTAATTTCGCTTTCGGCGTTTCTTTCAATTTTAGCATGCACGACATATTGTTCTAAAATAAATTTGACATCATCATTAAGCACGATGTCTAACGTCTTAATAATAAAGTTTTTCTATACTTTGTTTATTGTTAAATAAATAAAATGGGTTATTTATTCTGTTGTTTAAATTGTATTTAATAGGTTTTTAGTACTTCATCAGTTTTGTATGGACAAGATTAAATATTGATGAAATATTCTTTGTAGTCCCAATAAATCAATGGTTGTGATTTCAACCACTAACTCATCAGTTTACATGTTTATTTTTTTACTTTTACTTAATCATATTTAAAATTTACTATGGTAGCTAGCTGATTGCCAGATATGAATGATTAGGGTTTCATTTTCTAGGCCAACCTAAACCTGGCCTTCACAAGCCACGTTCTTTTTACAAGCCATCCTTTCATTTTATGAAACCAGCCAAATTAACTTGTTTTACTAGTACATGCTGCGTTTTTAACATACATGTGTGAATGCCTCCCGCGCTTCACCTTCGTGGCCTGGCATGAATGCATGGATTTTCGGCTGAAGCGTTACTGTGTGAATGCGTGAATGCATTTTTACACGAGTGAATGCGTAGCATGAATGCGTTTTTACTGTGTGAATGCGTATGTTTTTCCTGTGTGAATGAGTGAATGTGTTTTTACATACATGCGTTCACTAGCCGCGACGTAGAGGCTGTGCCAGTACATAAACAGATTCAGTATTCTGAAAAAATTTAAAGAAATTAGAATTATACAAATTCAATCACTCAAAAATTTTCACAAGAATTCATTATCTTGTTAATTCTTACAGTATTTTTTTAACAGTAAAACATTTTACCACAATTTGGAGCAACTTATAAAAGGTTCTATGATTTGGTAATTTTCATAAGAATCATGTCATATAATATGGGTGTTTTCTGTTTAAATTACATTTTTTAATGCATAAATGAATATAGTGTACTAAAAAAACCATGAAACACTATATTCTCGCATATATTCTCTTCTTCGCTCATAGATTGAGATTTTTTTTGTTGTGGCCATAGACGAACCACACCAACCCATCTCTAACTTATGGTTAAAATATAATGCCCTTCCTCACTCATGGCTTCAGATTTTGGTGTCCCAAGCATATGGGAACCACACGAACCCATCTCTAATTTGGTAGTTAAAATCTAGCACAATGACGATATTGTAGGGGATTCCCTATACGAAAATAGCTCAATGTCGGGATGATAAAAAGATTAATGGCTCTTATCAAATTGAAGCTACATTTTGGTTTTAAAAAATGTTGGTTCCTTTTTTCAGTGAGCAATTTAATATGATTTTCATGAAATCAAACATATTGTAGAGCCATATTTAGATGATTTAGTGGCTTGATCTCAATTTTGCACAGATCATCCTTGCTATTTGCAAGTCATTTTCGAGTGATGTCGACACTATAATATTCGTTTGAACCCACATAAATGCATATTTTCTGTGGTATCGAGCCATTTTCTAGGATTTATCATGTCCATGATTGATCCCATAAAGTATGAGGAAATAGTTTAATTTCCTCCCCCTTGTAGTATCCTCCAAATTCAAATTTTGCAAGGTGAAATTTTTGCGTGGATTCATTGACAATTATGCCGAGATAACAATTTTTTTTAACTTTTATGTGTTTGGTGAAAAAATATATTTTTTTTTGTGATGACTAGGCCCAATGCTCATTTGATGCCTTGAAAAAAACCTTGATGTTGAATCCTTTGTTGATCCCTCCCGATTAAGTTCGAGACTTTTTTCTCTATCCCATAGCTTTTGAATCCAGCATGGGCATGGAACTTGTCCAAGAAAATAGTTCCTAGAAAGAAGATGTGATCTACTATCTCATCAAAGGTCTTGCTAGTCTCGAGATTTGATACTCAAATGTCGAAATTTTGGCCTTGTTAGTTGTCCACGTTGTCCAATGATTGCAACATTACATACTATTACATAAAACCATTGTTATCAAAAGTCATCAAACCATTGGCGGGAACTACTCGAAGTGGATCATCATTCTACAATAGTTTGACCTGGAGTTAATTTTTCCGAATCTAAGAAATCCTTGGTTTTCATTGAATTATTATCTAATCTTCCTCAAGTTGATACAAAACCCATGGTTAGAAATCCATATACTAATGAATTTTTATTTATAATTGACTCGCTTGATCTATGGTATGGATATGTCCTAATGTATCTCCAATCCCAATGTTGTCCTCCTCAGTTCTCTTGTGATGAGCGTCGATGTCTATGCCACTAGGATAGACATTACCTCATCATTGACGACACTCTTTATCATCATGGAGTTGATTTGATTTTTCATCAATGCCTTATTCATGAAGAAGATGAGTGAGTTTTGAATGATTTCCATGCTGGAGCATGTGGCAGTCATATTTATGGTCTTTCCATTGCCCAAAATGTTTTGCACGCAAGATAGTTTTGGCCCACAATATTCAAAGATTGCATGCATGTGGTTCAAAAGTGTCATCCTTGTCAAATCTTGAGTCGTAAAATTTGTGCACATCGTGCTCTTTTACATCCTATGATCACTTTCAATCCATTTTCTAAGTGGGGAATTGATTTCATGACATGTGATATTACCTCATATAATGGCCATGATTACATTATTATAGTTGTTGATTACTTTACCAAATGGGTTGAGGTCTTGCCTACCTTTTTTAATGACAGAGCCATAACCTCATTAATCATCTTCAATCACATCATTCCCATATTTGTAGTACCTCAAATGATAGTGACTAATCATGGTTCTCATTTTCACAATAAAATCATAATCGAATTAGCTGCAAACTTGGGTTTTCGTCAAGATAACTTAATCCCTTAATATCCACAATCAAACTATTAAGTTGAGGTCACCAATTGAGTCTTGAAGACTATGATTCAACGAATGGTGGGGAAACACAAGTACAATTGGCATATGATTCTCTTTTCGTCTTTATGGGCCTACCAAACCTCAATTAATATTGGCACCATGTTTACATTGTTTCACCTAGTCTACATAGTAGAGGTAGTTTTTCCAATTGAATGCTAGATTCCTTCATTAAAACGAGTTATAGAACTGCTACCCAACAATTCCGTCGGAGAAGGACGTCTCTTATACTTGGCCCACCTATATGAACACGGTTGGTATGTTACTTTGGCCAATGAGATTCACAAGAAGTGAATAAAATCTGAATATGAAAAATCGGTTTGTCCTCGCATCTGTTTGGAAGGTGACCTGGGCTTGGTCTGTGATCAGGATCATGATAAGTTAGATGCAGGAAAATTTGAACCCTTATGGGATGGGCCTTACATTGCTAAACATGTATTGAAAAATTTACCCGACTATAATGGAAATGCTCTCTCAAATCCTCACAATAGGATCTACTTTAAGAAGTGTTATGCCTAGGCGAGCTCGCCACATGATAGTTTTTTATTTTATGTATTTTTAGGTTTGAATTTTTTTTATTGTGTGAGATGTTTGTTAGGGTTCAATGCTTATCAACCTTTACACTTGTTTTTCATATGTCAACATCCGCCTCAATCTATCTAGGTTTCGTAGATGACTCCAACCGCTATACCCACAACCTTTCTTATGTCGCTTGGGTGATTTTCTCACCCAATGATGAACTAATGAGTTTAGGAGGCATTTTCCTTGGTCCCGCAACCAATAATATTGAAGAATATAGTGGGGTCATAGACCTTTGGTCTGAATCTCTCACTCTCTCTCGGCATTTGCATGTTATTTTTCATGTTGGACTCACATTTAGTGGTATCGCAGTTGAACCACACTTATCAAGTTACAAGTCTTACATTACTACATAAGTATCTAAGGGTTTGTCTCCTAGAAAGGAATTTTGGTTACATTTAATATCAACACATTCCATGGGAATCTAACACAGTGACTAACTAATTGGATAACTATGTGTTGGATTGACATCTTCTACATTCATAAGTTGTATTTACATAGATCACAAAATCCAAAAATAATTGTATAATCCACAAGAAAATCTAAAAATATATATTTTATTTTGAGCTCTCACAAAGTCATTTAACCCCAAGTATAGTATTATTGAATTTGTTTTAAAACACTTGGTGACACTCTATGTATCATAACAACATCCATTGAACTTGAGGTATATGTTTCATACCAAAATATAGGATAGGATTCTCTCTATAACTCCATTTGCATTATTAACCATCCATAGAGCAGTCACAATGCCTTAGGTTCATCCCAGTCATGTTACAACATTAACCAATCCTTTATTATATGTTGTAACTTAGGTGGTAGTGCCAACCCTTCATGGAAACCCTAGTTAGTACCCTGATTTCCCTCTATTTCCCATACTGCAATTACTTGTTGGTATGGGAACCCTCATTTAGACTTGCCATGTCTTGAAGTTGAACCTCATTTTATCTTCTTCACCTATATTATTTCCATGTCCCAAGAGGGTTCCCATCATTTTGAAGTTACTTTATCGTTTCCTATGCACTTGTTACTTATGTCTCGGTGCCTAGTACTCTAGTACTATTCACTTTCATCCTACTTATCGCTATTGAAGTCACACTTGACCTCTTGCATTTTTCTTTAGCCTTCTACCATTTTGTAATTTTTACCTCTAGAGAAAAACTCTACTATGAGTGGACCTCAGTTTCCAAGTACTCTATTTCATTCATTTTCCCTAGGTTGATTCAATCATCTTTGAACATATATGCATATCGTTCAACCACTCATTCTCTCTAGATGAGCACACTTTAACCTATTTTTTGGGCTCGTAAAACCTATACGAAAAAGACACTTTTGAGCGACCATATACCTCTTTTCAGGGCTTGTAAAAATTGAACAAATAAAAGACACTATTAAGTACACTTGTATCCCTCTTTCACACTCATTAAACTATGAAAGAGAGAAACAAACAAAAAAGGTAAAAAGGGGAAAAATATTATGTCATTTAAAAAAAATGGAAGTTGGCAATTGTGTCACCCTTGAACATGGGACTTGTTTGAATCAATTTCCTACAGTTGGGTTGTATCTTACCTAGGATTCATACCATTATTTTTAGTTTTGATACCTTAACAGGTTACTCTTCTGGTCAATATGGAGAGTGCTTCAATGCCACCTACATCGTCACACTACACGAAGTGGTGTTGTTTGATTCATGCTTCCAAGTTCATCATGATTCATGCCTATATGTTCAAGGTAAGTAAGCCCTCACACTACACGAAGTGGTGTTGTTTGATTCATGCTTCCAAGTTCATCATGATTCATGCCTATATGTTCAAGGTAAGTAAGCCTAAGTCATCCATATGTTTTCTTTTTGACCATATGTAGAGACACAACTATATCCTTGTGTCAATGTTAATGGAATACCTCTCACACATCCTTAGTCTTATTTTCCATAAGATCGATGGGGATACATTAAGGCCCTCCTTAATGTATCTCATGGATCTCTTCTTGTTGACTTCAACACATTATCTAGGATATGGATATAGAAACCAAATAGTACCTTGGATCTTGCAGTCATCAGTGACAAGTTTCCTTGCAATCGAAAATAGGTTTATACTGTTGACTCCTGACCAATCGATTCTACGATTGTTCGACATCAAATGATCTATTCACACTCATTAGATTGTACTAGGTACCTTGGGGCCCATTCTCATTATTGGTGGGTCCCCTCGCATACGTTAATGGTATACATCAATGAATGATAATTAGATGATTTATACCATGCTCAACATCATCTCATTTATTCGCATGATGTATATTTTTACCATCAAGGTTTGGTACTAAGACCTTGGCTTCGGGGATCTTACAATGATATAAGATACCCCTACCTAGTTATAATGGACTATATCACTTATGACTTTGATGTATACTATGACATAGATATATATTGCATCTTCTCGTAGATATAATATATTTTTACATGGATCCATCATGTATTTTTCATGGTCATGCTCTTGCATTTCATGTCATGGATCTACAATGTATTTTTAGCAGCCATGCTTTGTCCATCTTGTATCGAGAATAGGTATGCATGAATTAAGGATTATATATACATACATATGGTTGACAATTGATTATAGGTACTAAATAGATCCTTGTTTTTAAACTCACTTGTTGACGCATCTCACGTATGCAATATTATAATAAATTTATAATTTGTTTCAACCATTAGTTCCTATTCTGACCTCACACATTAGGGGGAATCTGCTACAACTATATTTGTCACATTGAAACTTAAAGGAATACTTGCCAAGAGGCACAACAATTTTTCCTAATATTTAAGTATTTTTTAGGGGCGTCATGCTTCTCATAACAAGAAACCCATGACACATCACTAGATACCAATGTTCAACCGGTTATGTTCCAATCTGATAGATCTTCAACACGTTCAAGGAAATAAAGGATATATGAGATGTCAAATCATCCCACTCAATAAATCCAAGTCACTTAGAGTTATGTATTAGTTATGGAGTCCTAGACATCTCCTTCCATTACTCTATAAAATAAAAGGCACTCTATGGTAGAAAGGATAGAAATTAGAGTAAATTTATGTTGTTGAAACACATAGGATCTTCATCAACCATTCACTTTCTTGAAATTCAGACTTAACTTGAGAGAGGGCCAAGAAGGAGTTAGATCCAAGGATTTGAGGGAGGCTTGCATCAAGAATCAAGGATTATGGTAAAATTGATGTAATGTTCTCTACTTTTGATTAATATAGATCAATATTTTTTCCCCCTTTCAATGCTTTCTTAATCAATTATTATGTCTTGTTTATGAAAGTTTAGTCTCTCTTTGAGTAGATTATTATAAGTCTAGTTCAAATTCTTTCCTTTATCTTGGATAGATTAAATAAAGGTGTTTCTTTTATTTTATGTGTAGATGAAAGGGTGATAAAAAGTTGGAGTAGGATCTCAAGAGCTATGTCATCCAAGGACATGAGAGGAAAACCTTCATAAATGAGGTGCACTTTCCTTAAATTCTCATAGCATAATAAGATCATAAATTTGATTGATATAGGGTTTAAAATTATTGTTGTATATCTCTCTATCTATATTGGATCAAGGGAAGATCCAAGGGAGCTCTGGTTAGTCCAAACTAAGGAAATACCATGAGATTAGTCCCTCGTGGAGTCACCAATTTTGTTATGGAGGGTTTTGGTCATCAGACTAACCAGAAAATTGAAAGAAATGTTTTATTTCCTCTTCGAGGGGGAAACCTCCAACATAGCAATTCTATATTACAGTAATTCTCAATACAAATATTTATCATGTCTCCTACTCTTATTTATACTAACGTTATCTTATAAAGAACGTTTTAGAGGAAGATCTTTCTAGAAGTGGAAGATTCTATTAGTTCTTCCTACATTGACTTGTTCACATTTATTAAATAGGCCATATTAACTAATGGCGACCTTTATTACATGGAAAATATGTTAGTATACCTATGTGAGGGGTTATTGAGGTTAGTTCTCTAACATTCCAAATCAATAACTAGAAACAATAGGGATGTATAAGGGATTACATACTTGGTGGGTGTATCCAAATAGATGTTTTGTTTTGGTGTAAAAAGAATCATTAGCTTTATCCTTGGAAAAAATGATCCTTTTATGTAGTCCCTTGTTGGTTAGAGACAATTGAGTATGGGTAAATGGTGTTAGGTAACTAACCAAACCCTCAACTGATCAATTAATTAGGATATATGTGTGTGTGTGTGTGTGTTAAGAATTTATTATCATGTACATGACTTTCCCTTCGTTATCTCACGTATACGTGTGCTCCATAAATATGATAGAACATACAACTTCCAAGAAGATCTTTTTTAGAAAGTCTCAAGGAAATATGTAGAAGAGATGTCTAAAAGTAGGATAGGGACTATGACAAAAATAGTCAATGCTTTAGTGGTAGAAATTGATGCTACTGAAAATATGTACCATAAAACTCTAAAACATTTTTTTAAATTGATAGGCCCAAGTGGTATGCTTTAAATTAAAAAACGTGCACTGATGTGTATATATTGTACCGTGCACACTACAAAACCCATATATATATATATATAACTAATTGGGATAGGATATGTAAATCAAATGTAGTGAGAGGTCCCAATCCATCAAAATATTTCTTATATCAAAATTACTATTGAGGCCAACAAATACCCAAAACCCCCAAAACAAATATATTTGTGAAAGGGTAAAGAAACAAAACCCCTAATGTTAGGTTTTGCAATGAATAAAAAAAAGAGAAGTAACAACAAATATAGGGTTTGAAACAAATAAAGAAAAATCAAAGCAACAATAAAGGCTTTTAGCATTGAGGTGAGTCTGAAACCCTTGTATTTTGTTGAAAAAATAATAAAAATGAAAAGGTAAAAGTAAACAATTTCTAGGAATTTTGTAATCTATTGAAAAAAAATTGTTCAGATGAACCGAAGGAAGTTACATAACTAAAATTTATCCTTTTCAAATTTTTATACAACCCGTAGTTACCCCTTACAAATTTTAGTCTTTACAAATCTTAAACTATCAATGTTAATCTCTTACCTAGTAAATCCATCTTGCAAAAGTCTCCCCTCTAAATTTTGGTACAACAACGGATTATGTTTTAGAGTTTTTCTTAAAAGACAATTACAAAATGAAATTCCCACTCACTTTGTTTTATTTTTCAACAATGATAACAAATCGTCACCAAGAGACAAACCTTGGTGTGCACATCCAAACTTTCTCCCGAATCAAGACCCGACAAAGTTCAATGCACAATTATTCAAATGCACATTCAAAGGTACAATAAATTCAATCGGATAATAAAAATATAAATAAAATATGGACTTATTTCAATTGGAAAGGGATAACTTGGTGAATTTGGAAAAATATGGAATGAGGAATATGATGAACCAGCCATTTGATAATATCACTTTCTCCCCCTACATTTGATCCAAAATCATAACAAATATGTATCTACATTATTAAAAGAAAGTTTCTGAAGCATGTAGCATTCTAACTTCAAATAGACTTTTGAAGGTTTTTTTAGTAACTGTCGTGAAGAATTTATATTCGTACATCAATGTGTTTCTTTATACTTGATTCACTAGTGCTAGATTTTGATCCACAACAAAAAAAACATCTATGATAAAACCTCCACAATGAAAAACCTAGGAAATGACTAACTAAAAAGGTTTGCACTTATATTTTCATTGAAAAATGTAAGTAAAGTGTTTTTACGGTAATATAGTGCACCGATGCATTTAAATATGATAGGTGCACCATGTGAATTTTTTTTCTTTTAGAAAATAAACCTCCTAGGCCTCCATTTTTCATTATGTTTGTCTCTCAGTGATGATATGATGATAAAATGTAACTTTCATATACAACCAACCACTAATAAAATCAGGTTTGCATTGGGAATACCTTTAGATGTCGCCTTGGTGCATAATAAAAATACCGTTGAGTAATTGTACTTTTTCATTTTCTATGGAAGTAACGTAAATTTATTGATTAATTTGACTTTTTTTGTAAATTGGTTGTTTTCATGTGTATTGGAGAAAAAATCCATGCTTCTAATAAATGTTTGGTCTAGTGTTTAAGCATAATAAATGCAATGTTCAATATTTTTTCAATCAATACTTGAATGATGAGAAACATGTCTACTATGTATTACTACATGTCACTTGATGAGAAATAAAGATTCACATTAAACCAACTAGGAAAAAGAAGACAGATTTAAACAACAAATAAATGACAATCACACATAGTTTAGAGAGATTTTACCTTGGAAACCCAAAACTAGGAAAGCCAACATTCATTGATCATATTGATCTTTGTTGATTTATTCATTCAATGAATAAATATCTATATGATTAACTTTTTTCCACACCTAAGACACAATCACCATCATACTCTCTTTCTTTACACAAGAACAACCCTTCAATCAATTTGTCTTACATCTACATGACCGACAACATCCTCTTAAATGATTCCTCAATCTAATACAGTTACAACGTACCTCACTAATATTCTTTACAACATGAAAACCCCTATATCATGTCACCCAAAAAGGCTTACATATTCACATAGAGGACTGACTACAATCATGCAAATTTTGGGTTTTGTTACAGTCGACTTCAGTCGCTTTTTTAGTAAACTACTAGTCAACCTTCATTCAGTCTTCAGTAGGTTTCCACTTGAACTCATGTCAACCTCTTGTAGATATAAATTTCTAATTCCCATCGATCACTTTGACTTTGACCTCAAATTAACCATCGAATTGTCTTAACTCCTCAGTCAACTTTTCACCTAGTTGATCCACCTCGACTGGAAAATTGGATGATTTTTATATCATTGAAAAGAATATAACAACCCAACGTTCTCCCATTTTTTTTATTCTTTTTTGATACTTGAGAACATGAACATATATTCCCTGACCCAGGGAACCAATTCACATTCCCTCTCTACATCAAGAGAACTTCAGAACACTCACAGACTTGGTAAAAGAGTCTACTATGTTTTCCAAAGTGTCTACCTTTTCTAGTAGCAACTTATTTATTTCTACCATGTCCCTCATGAAATGGTATTGTTCATCAATATGCTTCATCCTGGAATGGTATGTTGGGTTCTTTGTCAAAAATATTTTTATTTGATTATCACAATTTATCTTCATATCTCTCCGCTCAAACCCGATCCTTGAACATATTAGATGCAATTATACTACTTCTTTTCTTCCATAAGTGTCTTCCATGTATTATGTTAGCACTCAATAATTTCTTTGGTTTGCATCAAAGAAAGGCCAAGGTAACCTACAAACAAAATTTAGATTGTATTCTAACCTATACAACCAGATAGGGCTCTCTCATATGTTTAATGATTCATAATAACTAAAATATTTCATCAATAAATTCACAAAGATCAGATTCTGTAGTAGGACAAGTTTATTTTTGTTTTAAAAGGGATGGTAGGACAAGAAAGAGAGAAAGTACCATTGGGCAATGGAGTCAAATTCTGAAAACGAGAGAAGCAAATGACTAGGTGACTAAACTTGAGAGGATAAAAGATGAATAAGAAATAATATTTCAATTAAAAATTGTTGTGTGTGGTGAGAGAAAAGCACATGAAGCAACCCAAATCACATTTGGGGATGAATTCAGAGTTTTCTTAGAAGAAACATAGTCGTCTAAATGGCACGAATCTAGAGCACCACGGGGTGAGTTCTATATTCAAAACCATGTTCCAATTTAGATAGAAATACATATATGAATATAAATAAAACATGAAAGAATGTACGCAAAGAGAGAGTACAATACATCAAACTGCCAGCATTAGAATCTTTTCATCAAAGCTTCAATACCTTTGCATTAAGTTTCAATCGGATCAAAAATACATTTAATAGTCATTGTCTACATTGTTTTACCAACAAACCCCTTTTACATGAAAATGATCCCCATATATAGAAAACTAATTCCACGCTTGGCTGCTAGGTTCGAGATACTCTCTCCTAGAATCATGGATCCGATTTCTTTGAAAGAGAACAATAACTTCAACGGATTTACTAAAAATAGAAAACCTGACTTTGCCAAATCATAATCATAACTGAAATATTCTTTACAATAATTGATCATGATAAAAATTCAACCATATGGTTTTGATAAGTCATCATGTGTATTTTTGAACACTCTCTCACCCCTGCACAACAACTCTGCTACACAACACTAACCTACAACAAAAACACAACAGATTCTGCAACAAATTGGGAAAACACGCGTGAATGATGACATCATATCTCATTAAAAAAAAAAAAAAATCGAAACTAAGAGAGTTTTTTGTCTCTAATATTGTTATAAAGAAAAATCTCTCTCAGTTTCTCGAAATTCATCTCTAGCTGGTTGGAATAGATGTCTCAAAAACATGTATCGAACAGAAAATCATGAAAACTGAAAAAATATAAGAGAGTTTTTTATTATTTAGTTTGTCCTCAACAAAAGAATCCATGAAACACTCTGATTATACCACCACTCTAATCTACAAATCCAACTATAAACTTAAAACTTTTAACCTGGACTTAAAATTAATTTAAATGTTTTGGTAATAAAATTTACTAAAATTTAAGAATGAAAATTATTATTAATTATTATCTTTAAATTTCTTTTACTATCCTTATTTAAAAAACCTATGTACGTTTTTTTGAATTCGACCATCAATCCTACACTTATGTAAAACCTTCACTCCATATTATTCGACCATCAATCTTGTTATGTAAAACCTTAACTCCATATTCATAGACTCTCGAATGCTCTATAGTGCTTAGGATTTTCGTTTTTAATGACGGATACACCACATCAACATGCCATATATGGTATATAAAAATGAAGATGATTTAGGTTAATTATATTTTAATTAATTTATTTAATATAAAACAATTTATTTAATTATTAAAATTATTTTATTTTTAATTAATTATATTTAAAATTTCAACATTCCCGTCAAGGAAAGATGGAAACAACAGGCTCTTCAAAATATTGAAAAGTTTGAAGAAACAAATCCAATGTTCTCTTGATGTAATTACATTTCCAAAACTTAAGATGAAGAGGCCTCCTTACTAGAGAGAATTGTCTTCCTTTTTTACCTTTCATTGCATGATAAAATTTTTTATCAATCTATTATAAGAGAGTCCATTGACAAGGATTTTTGCATTGATCCTAATAATTCAAAAATGATGAAGATCTCTCTTGTTTTTACCACTATCTTGGTGGGTGAATAATTTGGATGGTGTTGGGGAGAAAGAAGCATTTATATATACAGAAATATTGTGATTTAATATTTATTTTTATTTGTGTCTTTTAGGTAAAGAAAAGTATTTGGGAATAAAAATTGGATGAAATAAAACTTACACTTATTCAAGGTGAGCTCTGGAGATAGAAAAGTTCCTTTTGTCATCTATACCGACTCAATGCAGTCTTAGATTCTCTCATTTCCTAAGGATTTTAGTAACTAATGCTTCATACTACGGATTCGCGGGCTTGTTCCTCTTAGCCATGGAAGAGTTAACCTATAACAAATGTATGGAGAAGTAAAAGAGTATACAATAGCATGTACGGATTGAAGCTATATAATGAATTTTGCAATTATTCAATAAATAAAAACAAATATGGTGAATTGTATTGTTCATTTTGTTCAAAATAAGTAATTTTTTTTTAAGACCTTCTCTCTTTTTAAAGCCTGCTTGTTCTTAGTGTTTGGAAAAGAATCTTTGTAAGAATGGCTAGAGATTCTTTGGAAATACGATAGTACATGTTGATTCATAATATTGGGTCATAATATTTTTTTTTTCAATTCAAAGTATTACTTTATATGCTTTTCTCGCATATATTCCCTTCCTCACTCATAGATTGAGATTTTTTTTGTTGTGGGCATAGACGAACCACACCAACCCATCTCTAACTTGGTGGTTAAAATATAATGCCCTTCCTCACTCATGGCTTCAGATTTTGGTGCCCCACGCATATGGGAACCACACGAACCCATCTCTAATTTGGTGGTTAAAATCTAGCATGATGACGATATTGTAGGGGAATCCCTATAGGAAAATAGCTCAGTGTCGGGATGATAAAAAGCTTAATGTCTCTTATCAAATTGAAGCTACATTTTGGTTTTAAAAAATGTTGGTTCCTATTTTCAGTGAGCAATTTAATATGATTTTCATGACATCAAACATATTGTAGAGCCATATTTAGATGATTTAGTGGCATGATCTCAATTTTGCACAGATCATCCTCGCTATTTGCAAGTCATTTTTGAGCGATGTTGACACTATAATATTCGTTTGAACCCACATAAATTCATATTTTGTGTGGTATCGAGCCATTTTCTAGGATTTATCATGTCCATGATTGATCCCATAAAGTATGAGGAAATTGTTTAATTTCCTCCTCCTTGTACTATCCTCCAAATTCAAATTTTGCAAGGTGAAATTTTTGGGTGGATTCATTGAAAATTATGTCGAGACAACAATTTTTTTTAACTTTTATGTGTTTGTTGAAAAAATATATTCCCTTTTCTGTGATGACTAGGCCCAATGCTCATTTGATGCCTTGAAAAAAACCTTGATGTCGAATCCTTTATTGATCCCTCCCGATTAAGTTCGAGGCTTTTTTCTCTATCCCATAGCTTTTGAATCCACCATGGGCATGGAACTTGTCCAAGAAAATAGTTCCTAGAAAGAAGATGTGATCTACTATCTTAGCAAAGGCATTACTAGTCTCGAGATTTGATACTCAGATGTCGAAAAGTTGGCCTTGTTAGTTGTCCACGTTGTCCAACGTTTGCAACATTACATACTATTACGTAAAACCATTGTTATCCTGAGTCATCAAATCATTGGCAGGAAATACTCGAAGTGGATCATCATTCTACAATAGTTTGACCTGGAGTTAATTTTTCTTAATCTAAGAAATCCTTGGTTTTCATTGAATTATTGTTTGATATTCCTCAAGTTGATACAAAACCCATGGTTAGAAATCCATATACTGATGAATTTTTATTTATAATTGACTCACTTGATCTATGGTATGGATATGTCCTAATGTATCTCCAATCCCAATGTTGTCCTCCTTAGTTCTCTTATGATGAGCGTCGATGTCTATGCCACCAGGAGAGACATTACCTCATCATTGACGACACTCTTTATCATCATGGAGTTGATTTGATTTTTCATCAATGCCTTATTCATGAAGAAGATGAGTGAGTTTTGAATGATTTCCATGCTGGAGCATGTGGCATTCATATTTATGGTCTTTCCATTGCCCAAAATGTTTTGCGCACAAGATAGTTTTGGCCCACAATATTCAAAGATTGCATGCAAGTGGTCCAGAAGTGCTATCCTTGTCAAATCTTGAGTCGTAAAATTTGTGCACATCCTGCTCCTTTACATCCTATGATCACTTTCAATCCATTTTCTAAGTGGGGAATTGATTTCATGACATGTAAAATTACCTCATATAATGGCCATGATTACATTATTATAGTTGTTG
Source organism: Picea sitchensis (assembly GCA_010110895.2). NCBI lineage: Eukaryota > Viridiplantae > Streptophyta > Pinopsida > Pinales > Pinaceae > Picea > Picea sitchensis. Next base: position 69,349 of record SNQJ01S0025174.1, read on the forward strand.
ATTACTTTACCAAATGGGTCGAGGTCTTGCCTACCTTTTCTAATGACAGATCCATAACCTCATTATTCATATTCAATCACATCATTCCCATATTTGGAGTACCTCAAACGATAGTGACTAACCATGGTTCTCATTTTCACAATAAAATCATAATCCAATTAGCTGCAAATTTGGGTTTTCGTCAAGATAACTTAATCCCTTAATATCCACAATCGAACTATTAAGTTGAGTTCACCAATTGAGTCTTGAAGCCTATGATTCAACAAATGGTAGGGAAACACAAGTACGATTGGCATATGATTCTCTTTTCGGCTTTATGGGCCTACCAAACCTCAATTAATATTGGCACTAGGTTTACACTATTTCACCTAGTCTACATAGTAGAGGTAGTTTTTCCAATTGAATGCTAGATTCCTTCATTAAAACGAGTTATAGAACTGCTACCCAACACTTCAATCGGAGAAGTACATCTCTTATACTTGGCCCACCTATATGAACAATGTCGGTATGTTACTTTGGCCAATCAGACTCACAAGAAGTGCGTAAAATCCGAATATGAAAAGTCGGTTCGTCCTCGCATCTATTTGGAAGGTGACCTGAGCTTGGTTTGTGATCAGGATCAGGATAAGTTAGATGAAGGAAAATTTGAACCCCTATGCCATGGGCCTTACATTGTTAAACATGTATTGGAAAATTTACCAGACTATAATGGAAATGCTCTCTCAAAGCCTCGCAATAGGCTCTACCTCAAGAAGTGTTATGCCTAGGCAAGCTGGTCACATGATACTTTTTTGTTTTATGTATTTTTAGGTTTGTATTTTTTTTCTTGTGTGAGATGTTTGTTAGGGTTCAATGCTTATCACACTTTACACTTTTTTTCATATGTCAACATCCACCTCAATCTATCTACGTTCCATAGACGGTACCAACTGCTATACCCACAACCTTTCTTCTGTCGCTTGGGTGATTTTCTCACCCAATGACGAACTAATGAGTTTAGGAGGCATTTTCCTTCATCCCGCAACCAACAACATTGAAGAATATAGTGGAGTCATAGACCTTTGGTCTGAATATCTCACTCTCTCTCGGCATCTGCATGTTAGTTTTCATGTTGGACTCACATTTAGTGGTATCGTAGTTGAACCACACTTATCAAGTTACAAGTCTTACATTACTACATAAGTATCTAAGGGCTTGTCTCCTAGAAAGGAATTTTGATTACATTTAATATCAACACATTCCATGGGAATCTAACGCATTGACTAACTAATTGGATAACTATGTGTTGGATTTGCATCTTCTGCATTCATAAGTTGTATTTACATAGATCACAAAATCAAAAAATAATTGTATAATCCACAAGAAAATCTAAAAATATATATTTTATTTTGAGCTCTCACTATGCCATTTAACTCTGAGTCTAGTATTATTGGATTTGTTTTAAAACACTTGGTGACACTCTATGTATCATAACAACATCCATTGAACTTGAGGTATATGTTTCATACCAAAATTTAGGATAGGTTTCTCCCTATAACTCCATTTGCATTATTTACCATCCATAGAGCAAACACAACTCCTTAGGTTCATCCCAATCATGTTACAACATTAACCAATCCTTTATTATATGTTGTAACTTAGGTGGTAGTGACTACCCTTCATGAGAACCCTATTTAGTACCCTGATTGCCATCTGTTTCTCGTACTTCAATTACTTGTTGGGATGGGAACCCTCATTTAGACCTTCCATGTCTTGAAGTTGAGCCTCATTTTATCTTCTTCACCTATATTATTGCCATGTCCCAAGAGGGTTCCCATCATTTTGAAGTTACTTTAACATTTCATATGCACTTGTTGCATATGTCTCGGTTCCTAGTACTCTACTACTATTTACTTTCATCCTACTTATCGCTATTGAAGTCACACTTGACCTCTTTCATTTTTCTTTAGCCTTCTACCATTTTGTAATTTTTACCTCTGGAGAAAAACTCTTCTATGAGTGGAACTCAGTTTCCAAGTACTCTATTTCATTTATTTTTCCTAGGTTTATTCCATCATCTTGGAACATATATGCATACCATTCAACCACTCATTCTCTCTAGACGAGCACACTTTCACTTGCTTTTTGGGCTCGTAAAACCTATACGAAAAAGACACTTTTGAGCGACCATATACCTCTTTTCAGGGCTTGTAAAAATTGAACAAATAAAAGACACTATTAACTACACTTGTATCCCTCTTTCACACTCATTAAACTATGAAAGAGACAAACAAAAAAAAAGATAAAAGGGGGGAAAGTATTATGTCATTTTCAAAAAATGGAAGTTGGCAGTTGTGTCACCCTTGAACATGGCACTCGTTTGAAGCAGTTTCCTACAGTTGGGTTGTATCTTACCTAGGATTCGTACCATTATTTTTAGTTTTGATACTCTAACAGGTTACTCTGTTGGTCAATATGGAGAGTGCTTCAATGCCACCTACATCGTCGCACTACACCAAGTGGTGTTGTTTGAGTCATGCTTCCAAGTTCATCATGATTCATGCCTATATGTTCAATGTAAGTAAGCTCGAGTCATCCATATGTTGTCTTTATGACCATCCATATCAACTATCCTTGTGTCAATGTTACTTAGAATACTCTCTCTTCGACACATCCTTTAGTGTTTTATTTCATGTTGATTGATGGGGGATACATTAAGGCCCTCCTTTGATGGATCTCTTCTTGTTGACTTTAGCACATTATCTAGGATACGGATCTAGAAACCAAATAGTACCTTTTATCTTACAGTCATTAGTGACAAGTTTGCTTGCAACCGAAAATAGGTTTATACTATTGACTCCTGACCAATCGATTCTATGATTGTTCGACATCAAATGATCTATTCACAATCATTAGATTGTACTAGGTACCTTGGGGCCCATTCTCATTATTGGTAGGTCCCCTCACATATGTTAATGGTATACGTCAATGAATGATAATTAGATGATTTATACCATGCTCAATATCATCTCATTTATTCACATGATGTATATTTTTACCATCAAGGTTTGGTACAAAGACCTTGGGTTCGGGGATCTTACAATGATATAAGACACCCCTACCTATTTACAATGGACTATATCACTTATGACTTTGATGTATACTATGACATAGATATACATTGCATCTTCTCATAGATATAATATTTTTTGACATGGATCCATCATGCATTTTTCATGGCCATGCTTTTGCATTTCATGTCATGTATCTGTAATGTATTTTTAGCAGCCATGCTTTGTCCATCTTGTATCGAGAATAAGTATTCATGAATCGAGGATGATATATACATACATATGGTTGACGATTGATTATAGGTACTAAATGGATCCTTGTTCTTAAGCTCACTTGTTGACACCTCTCACGTATGCAATATTACAATATTTATATTGTGTTTCGGCCATTAGTTCCTCTTCTAACCTCACACATTAGGGGGAATCTGCTACAACTATATTTTTCACCTTGAAACTTAGAGGAATACATGCCAAGAGGCACAACAATTTTTCCTAATATTTAAGTATTTTTTAGGGGCGTCATGCTTCTCATAACTAGAAACCCATGACACGTCACTAGATACAAATGTTCAATCGGTTATGTTCCAATCCGAGAGATCTTCAACACGTTCAAGGAAATAAAGGATAGATGAGATGTCAAATCATCCCACTCAATAAATCCAAGTCACTTAGAGTTATGTATCAGTTATGGAGTCCTAGACATCTCCTTCCATTACTCTATAAAATAAAATGAATTCTATGGTAGAAAGGATAGAAATTAGAGTAAATTTATGTTGTTGAAACACATAGGAGCTTCATCAACCATTCACTTTCTTGAAATTCAGACTTAACTTGAGAGAGGGCCAAGGATGAGTTAGATCCAAGAATTTGAGGGAGGCTTGCATCAAGAATCAAGGCTTATGGTAAAATTTATGTAATGTTCTCTACTTTTGATTAATATAGATCAATATTTTTTCCCCCTTTCAATGCTTTCTTAATCAATTATTATGTCTTGTTTATGAAAGTTTAGTCTCTCTTTGAGTTCAAATTTTAAACAACATAAATAAAAATGAAAGAAACAATAAAGGTTTTTACTGTTGAGGTGAGTTTGAAACCCTTGTATTTTGTTGAAAAAATAATAAAAATGAAAAGGTAAAAGTAAAAAATTTCTAGGAATTTTTTAATCTATTGAAAAAAAAAATTGTTTAGATGAACCGAATGAAGTTACATAACTAAAAATTGTCCTTTTCAATTTTTTATACAACCCATAGTTACCCCTTACAAATTTTAGTCTTTCCAAATCTTAAACTATCAACGATAATCTCTTACCTAGTAAATCCCTCTTTCAAAAGTATCCCCTCTAAATTTTGGTACAACAATGGATTATGTTTTAGGTTTTTTCTTAAAAGACAATTACAAAATGAAATTCCCACTCACTTTGTTTTATTGTTGAACACAATGATAACAAATCATCACCAAGAGACAAACCTTGGTGTGCACATCTAAGCTTTCTCCCAAATCAAGATCCTACAAAGTTCAATGCACAATTATTCAAATGCACATTCAAAGGTACAATAAATTCAATCGGATAATAAAAATATAAATAAAATATGGACTTATTGCGATTGGAAAGGGATAACTTGGTGAATTTGGAAAAATATGGAATGAGGAATATGATGAACCAACCATTTGATAATATCACTTTATCCCCCTACATTTGATCCAAAATCATAATAAATATGTATATACATTATTAAAAGAAATTTTTTGAAGCATGTAGCATTCTAACTTCAGATAGACTTTTGAAGGTTTTTTTAGTAACTGGCATGAAGAGTTTATATTTGTACATCAATGTGTTTCTTTATACTTGATTCACTAGTGCTAGATTTTGATCCACAACAAAAACAACATCTATGTTAAAACCTCCACAATGGAAAACCTAGGAAATGACTAACTAAAAAGTTTTGCACTTATATTTTCATTGAAAAATGTAATTAAAGTGTATTTACGGTAATATAGTGCACTGATGCACTTAAATATGATAGGTGCACCATGTGAATTTTTTTTCTTTTAGAAAATAAACCTCCTAGGCTTCCATTTTTCATTATGTTTGTCTCTCGGTGATGATATGATGATAAAATGTAACTTTCATATACAACCAACCACTAATAAAATCAAGTTTGCATTGGGAATACCTTTAGATGTCGCCTTGGTGCATAATAAAAATACCGTTGAGTAATTGTACTTTTTTATTTTCTATGGAATTAACATAAATTTATTTATTAATTTGACTTTTTTTTGTAAATTGGTTGTTTGCATGTGTATTGGAGAAAAAATCCATGCTTCTAATAAATTTTTGGTCTAGTGTTTAAGCATAATAAATGCAATGTGTTTACTAATATGATTGATTTGATGTTCAATATTTTTTCAATCAATACTTGAATGATGAGAAACATGTCTACTATGTATTACTACATGTCACTTKATGATAAATAAAGATTCACATTAAACCAACCAAGAAAAAGAAGATAGATTTAAACAGCAAATAAATGACAATCACACATAGTATAGAGAGATTTTACCTTGGAAACCCAAAACTAGGAAAGCCAAAATTCCTTGATCATATTGATCTTTGTTGATTTATTCATTCAATGAATAAATATCTATATGACTAACTTTGTTCCACACCTAAGACACAATCACCATCATACTCTCTTTCTTTACACAAGAACAACCCTTCAACCAATTTGTCTTACATCTACATGACTGACAACATCCTCTTAAAGGATTCATCAATCTAATACATTTTTTTACGTACCTTACTAATATTATTTACAACATGAAAATCCCTAGATCATGTCACCCAAAAAGGGTTACATATTCACATAGAGGATTGGCTACAATCCTGCAAATTTTGGGTTTTGTTACAGTCGACTTCAGTCGGCTTTTTAGTAAACTACTAATCAACCTTCATTCGGTCTTCAGTAGGTTTCCACTTGAACTCATGTCAACCTCTTGTAGATTTTAATTTCTAATTCCCATCGATCAGTTTGACTTTGACCTCGAATTAACCATCGAATTGTCTTAACTCCTCAGTCAACATATCACCTAGTTGATCCACCTCAACTAGAAATTTGGATGATTTTTATATCATTGCAAAGAATATAACATCCCAACATTCTCCCTTTTTTTTTCTTCCTTTTTGATACTTGAGAACATGAACATCTATTCCTTGACCCAAGGAACCAATTCCCATTCCCTCTCTACATAAAGAGAACATCCCAACACTCACAGACTTGGTAAAAGAGTCTACTATGTTTTCCAAAGTGTCTTCCTTTTCTAGTAGCACCTTATTTCTTTCTACCATGTCCCTCATGAAATGGTATTGTACATCAATATGCTTCATCCTGGAATGGTATGTTGGGTTCTTTGTCAAAAATATTTTTATTTGATTATCACTATTTATCTTCATATCTCTCTGCTCAAACCTGATCCTTGAACATATTGGATGCAACTATACTACTTATTTTCTTCCATGAGTGTCTTCCATGTATTATGTTAGCACTTGGTAATTTCTTTGGGTTGCATCAAAGAAAGGCCAAGGTAACCTACAAACCAAATTTAGATTGTATTCTGACCTATACAACCAGATAGGGCTCTCTCATATGTCTAATGATTTGTAATAACTCAAATATTTCATCAATAAATTCACAGAGATCAGATTCTGCAATATGACACATTTTTTTTTTTTTTAAAGGGATGGTAGGATAAGAAAGAGAGAAAGTACCATTGGGAAATGGAGTCAAACTTTGAAAATGAGAGAAACAAATGACTAGGTGACTAAACTTGAGAGGATAAAGGCTAAATAAGAAACAATCTTTCATTCAAAAATCGTTGTGTGTGGAAAGAGAAAAACACATGAACCAACCCAGAGCACATTTGGGGATGAATTCAGAGTTTTCTTAGAAGAAACACAGTCATCTAAATGGCATGAATCTAGAGCACCATGCGGTGAGTTTTATATTCAAAATCATGTTCCAATTTAGAAAGAAATACATATATGAATATAAGTAAGACATGAATGAATGTATGCAAAGAGAGAGTACAATGAATCAAACTACCACCATTATAATTGTTTCATCAAATCTTCAAGACCTTTGCATTAAGTTTCAATCGGATCAAAAATACATTCAATAATCACTGTCTACATTGTTTTGCCAACCAACCCCTTTTACATGAAAATGGTCCTCGTATATAGAAAACTGATTCCACGCTTGGCTTCTAGGGTCGAGATACTCTCTCCTAGAATCATGGATCTGATTTCTTTGAAAGAGAACAATAACTTCAATGGATTTACTAAAAATAGAAAACTTAGCTTTGCCAAATCATAATCATAACTGAAATATTCTTTACAATAATTGATCATGATAAAAATTAGACCATATGGTTTTGATAAGTCATCATGTGTACTTTTGGACACTCTCTCACCCCTGCACAACAAGTCTACTACACAACACTAACCTACAACAAAAACACAGCAGATTCTGCAACAAATTGGGAAAATATGCGTTAACGATGGCATCATATCTCATTAATAAAAAAATATTTTTTGAAACTGAGAGACATTTTTGTCTCTAATATTGTTATAAAGAAAAACCTCTATTGGTTCTTGAAATTCATCTCCAGCTAGTTGGAATACGGGTCTCAAAAACATGTCTCGGACAGGAAATCATGAAAACTAAAAAATAGGGCTCAAAGATTCCTTCGAATATCCCAAAATATGAAACGTTTTTTAAATATGAGAGAGGTTTTTATTATTTAGTTTGTCCTCAACAAAATTTTCTTGGGGATTTTCCAAATTTCTCTCTAGTTGGTCATAAAGTGATATTTAAGTTTACCACTAAACAAGTCATTTGCGCAACGCGACTTGTAGCATGTGCGTAGGAAAATCCTCTGCGAGAAAGAATCGTCTCCTCAAAAGCATCCTATGAATGATAGCCCACTGTGTGATGAAATCCACTGCATGAAAAAATCCACTGCGTGATGAAATCCACTGTGCAATGACATCCTCTCTGTGACAACATCCTGTGCACGACAACATCCACTGCATGACAAAATCCACTTTGCGATGAAATCCATTGCGTGATGACATCCTTTGGATGAAAAAATCCTATGCACGACAACATCCACTGCGCGACGAAATCTACTGCACAATGAAATCTACTGCGCGACGAAATCCACTGCAGGATAAAATCCTGTGCACATCGCGTAGAAAATTTTGCAGTGCACAGTTGCAAATGGAAATGGAAAAAATAAATGATAAGCTTCCTTTTGAAACTGACCCTTGGAGATGTTAGATGATGCCCGACATAAAAACAATATGGGTGCTATTAGGCATGACTTTTAAAATTGTTGACAAACCTCTAAACTTAGCTATGAAAATCATGGTGCTAATAGCTGGTTCCAATGGGGATGATATCCTCCCTGTTGGGTAGCAAATAACAATAGACTAGGCGCCTATCCATTAGGATTCATACAAACTCAACTTTCCAACTCTAACTTGTAACCTACATCCGATGAAAACCCAAAGTTGTATATGCTCCAAACTAAAATATGAAACTAAGATGAAAATGAAAACTACAGATTGCTAAAAGAAATGCTTGTAGTACCGATCTTATTCGCACTCCTGCCTACCCTAACTACTGAAAAAAATTCCAATCAAGTGAAATCAAAATGGTAATGCAACCATGCAATCACTTTATCCACTATTTTCTTTCTTTTAACATGCTCACTCCAAATCCTGTTTACTGATAACTCATTCAAAAATTTATCTACAAATTCAAATCTCAAAGAATTAAAAACATTGGGATTGTTTATCACCTCCAACAAAACTGCAAATGGATCCTCAAAAACATACATAAAAAAACAATCATGTTTCACCCCTTCCATTGCATCCTTGTTTTCATGTAATTCAGTCTCTTGATTACCACAAAGAGGTTGAAAAATTTGTTGAGACTGCTGAAAATAACCATCTTCTGAATTAGAAGACAGTACTGGCTGAAATGAACCCCTGGTGGTAAGAAATGCATATCTAACACTGACATTGATTGAACATCATATTTATTTCCACGTTGGTAGTTGATCACACGCTGCAAATATGAACTGAAATAACCTTCCACGTAATCAACAATAGGGTCATTAAAAGTATGAGAAGGTTGTTGGTCCTCTTTACTGATAACAATTTGCTCATGTAAAACAGTGTCACTGCAAATGCAGTCAGACTTCACTGCTTCCTTTGCTATCTCATGATTTACTTTCAACGATTCAAAGGAAGAAAAACATAATGGAAGATGAATTTCATTGGTAAGTACATTGCTTTCTTCATACTCAACATCATGCCTTAAGGATTTCTAATTTGAAACATTATAAAAAAAAATCTTCAACAATTTCAAAGACGCAAAACACAATGCCAAAGTTCTTTCACCTAATTCAAAACTTTCTTCATTTTTTTCATTGTTTTCATATGCACATTTGCCAATTTATTTGGGTTGCTGAAAACAATTTGTTTTCATATTCGGAAAGTGCAACTACTTGTTATGAAGATTCAAGCTCATATTCATCATTGTACTCATCATACTTGGGTTTTCCAAAACTCTCTATAATCTCATCAAACAGGAAAATTGAGGCTATGGCTTGTTCTTTTGCAAGTTGATCTGCAAATTCACATTTATGGCTATCTACAAGTGCATACATAAAACAATCAGTTTGTTTCTCATGATGACCAAGATCAGGATGTAAATCATCTTCTTCTTTATGAACAATCTCATGTTCTTCTGCTAGACCATCGTTCTTTGTATCTGCAACACTTTTTAAACTCTGATTTTGTAGCCTCTTACATGCTTGAAGATTGTATTCCACTTCCTGAGCATTATTGAACATCTTCTGCAAAGACATAGACTTCCTATCCATCAAAAGAAAATATAACTTTGATTGAAAGGTTGTTACATAATGGAGCATGGAAGCAACTTCGGGAGGTTGGACTTCTTTAGGAAATTTATAATAAAGACTAGAAAACCTCCTACTGAAATATGAGAGGGTTTCATCTTTCATTCTTCTCATGGCATAAAAATATGAAAGGAGTATATCCCATGACTTTATCTCAACCCAAAATCTATGAAAAGATTCGCTTAATTCATCTGACAAGCTAATCGACTGAGGCTGTAAATGTTTGAACCATGCTTTGGCATCTCCTTGTAATCACTGAGATATTATCAACCTCAAAAAGGTCTATAAAATTCTCAAAGACCTGAATATGTTTTTCGGCTGAATGTCCATCAATCTCTCCATCGAACCTAGGAAGGTACTTATAATGTTTCATAGGAAATTCATGAAGGATTGAAGGAAATTTAAGAGGATTGTATCTTTCTTGAATCTTTGAGGGTGCAATATTAAGAATAGAAGGTACAAGCTTAGCTTTGGTTTCATTAAGCTCAAAATAATCATCATGAACATCATATGGTTCAGAGGAAGGAGCTTGGTGAATATCAGTTATAAAAGAAGGAGGTATACCTACAATTTGCAATGAAAGATATACAAGGGTAGGTATTTGGGATTCATTTGAACGTGGTAAGTGATGAAATATTCTTTTGAAAAACTCAGGAAAGCGAAATAAGACATTGATAAAATAGAAAAGTACTTCTTGAACTAAACTTAAGATTGAGTACCATATTTTTCCATACTGCTCTTCCATATCTCTGTCAACAGGTCTCATTCTCTAGTGGAGTCTTTGAATCACATTTGAAGCTTGATTGGAGTCTCAATGAAAAAATTATCTCTGGATTCTTCTGCCAGTGGAATCACGTTCAACTGATTTTGATTTAGGTGGATATTGGTGGCCACCCACCTTTTCCGACTGGCTCGAAACAGTTTTTTGGAAAATTAGGCAGTTTACTATTTTTAGCAGTTTTTAACTTCCGGGGCCATTTTGAGGGCCCAAATGAAGGTTTTTTTAGATGAAAGTTCTCAATGATAGATGAAGGCATTATTGAGCCCCTAAAATGAATATCCTTGATGATACCTTTCCAACGA
>SNQJ01S0025174.1:87962-122182 GCA_010110895.2 Picea sitchensis
ATGGTATAAATAAAGTGAAGATAATATACTTCTAGCTCCAACTATTGATTGATGAATTGAAGAAATTATGATAAGGGATATGGACTACAATGTATTAAGACCCATCTCGATGGAGAGTTGTTTTTTTTTGTATGGAATATGTGCATACACCATGCATTAATATCCAAGATGAGGAGTTTCCTCTGGTAAGCATGTCGAATGATTTGTTTATGTCTCTAAAATTATTTGGCATACTTAATTTGTCAAGACTATCTTCTTGGGCTCTAACATGTTTGATATACAATAATGTTGTAGGTCTTGCAAAAAGGTATCGTGGACATAAATTTTCTGGGCCTTCTATAAATGCTAAGTGGTTTGATTATCTATGAAATCTAGAGTGAACATGATTTCAATGGTAAACTAGAGTGAACATGGAGACCTAAAATAATAATATAATCATATTGTCTTAGGGAATATGAAATAGAGGAGAAGGAATTGTATAATCATTCAAATAGAGTGAAAATATTATGCTTAAAAATCCTAAATATTTAAATACCTACGTTGAGTAAACATCCATTGGGATGAAAAGGAAATGTGTATTTTATGAGCTTCCATATTAGGAACATCTTAATATTGCACACTTGTCCCCATAAAGATATTTAAAAAAAATCATCTTCTTTATGGAGGTACATATCATATAACAAAAGTGACATGTTGTGTGTTAAGAAGAGATACTATTTCTTTAGATACCGAGAGAAAAATATTGTCTATGAAAATAAAATAGAGGAGATGATAATCCCTCTTAATTTCTTAAAAAAGGTGTTTCCCCATGGATTTTGAGGAAAGTTGATATATATTTAGAAAATGATGTTATATTGGGTGTGAATGTGCCTGCTTTGTAAGGTTTGTCTCTAAGATCAATACATTGAAAAATATTTAAATTCAAGTCCTAATCAATTAAGAAAAGTACGAAAGTTGACCCTGATTTCTCGCATGAAGCTTGTAAGAGGGATGATATTCCCCATATTCACCATCGATTCTGCAAACTATTTTATAAAGAGCTCCTCATTTTCTGCATAATTCTTCACTATATCCATTGTTTTCCCTTGGACGTTGGTAAACAATTATTCATTTGTTTTTAATGATCCATGCACGCTCATTAATTTATTGAAGTAGTAGTTGTCGAATTTGGTGGGACTCAATAAATCCGATGGGGAAAAGTTATTATCTCCTCCAGATTTTTGACTTTGAGATATGTGATGAATATACTAAGACATGTCTAGGGTGAATTCAGTTTTTCAATTCCCACTTTGTTTGTAAAGCCTCTGCTTGAAGCTTGTGCATCAAAATCTGTCAATGTTGGTATTGGACATATTGTCATTGATGTCAACAACCGGTGTCATTATCATGTGATGATGAGTTGTTATGAACAACATGCAGAGGAATCTACCTAAATCTCAGGAGAGGTGGCATGCAGAGAATCCAAGTACAAGGAATTAAGAGCTCAGGAGGGTTAGCGACTGAAGATTAGTGCCTAAATGAATGCACAAACAATTATTAAAAAGATAAGGAGAAATAATGATGAAATAGATCAGAAACAAGAAAATGTTTATAAAATCTTAGAAGGGAAAGAACATTACAGAAACATTATCATGAGTGAAATCCCCATAGTAAAACTACAGAAGAATCGAGGGATAATCTTGTCCACTGATGTAGATTTAGTGACAAACTAGGACCATCAAATTTGGGAGTTACAAAGGAAGCTTCAAATTAACATCTGATTAAAGTCCTAACTCTCAGATCCCTATAAGGGAAGATCAACGATGGGGAACCATTGTAGGATTCAAGGGTTGAGTTAACGATTGCACAAGTTTGGGTTCCAAAAGAATCCATGATCATTGATCTACTACAAGAGTGTTCGTGATCATTAGATGAAGTCAAGGTTTAATCAGGAAATTTCACTTCGGGAGAATTTAGAATTGGGAATGCATAACCCAATGTCCCGAATGCCGAAATAAATTTGGGCTATTGTTCTAAGAGTTGATCACATCCGTTGGATCAAGGATTCAAGAGATCCTGAAATAGTTGAAACCTTGACAACCATTGGATCATATTAAGAGTTTCGCAAAAAATAGGGATCGTTGGATGAAGTCAAGATGCTCGAGGTTTAATCGGCAAATCTTACTTCATAATATTTTGGAAATGGGAGTGTATAACCAAAATTCCCTAATGAAAAAATGAATCTAGGCAATTGATCTTGAACTAATCACAACCGTTAGATCAAGGATTCACGAGATCCCAAAATAGTTGAAATACCGATAATCATTGGATCGTGTTAGGATTTTCACGTCAAATATGGACCTTTAGATGAAGTCAATTTACTCGAGTTTTATTCGAGGAATCTCACTTCAAGAGAATTGAGAATTGAGAATGGAAAACCCAAAGTCCCGAAGGCAGAAATAAATCTAGGTCGTTGATCTAGAACTGATCACAACCATTAGATCTAGGATGAGGACAAGTGTCACGTTAGGAGATCCAAGTCATCAAGGAAACATGGCACAATAAGATGATGRCAAGTGTCTAGGTCCAGTTGGCACAAGAAGATGATGACAAGTGACATGTGGCAGCCACTCAACCATTACCAAGTCAGTTGTGATGTCAACAAGCTACGCCACTCTGGGATTTTTTCCTTCAAGGGAAACCAACAACTACCTGAAGTGTCGAATTTCAAATTCAATGATAACCATTGGTGTAATATCCTTGAGTATGAATCATGATCGTTAGATCAAAAAATGACATAATCTCTCCAATGTTCACCACTTCAGCGTTGACCAACTTCGGAGGAAATTGGAACAAAAATTACCGAGACCTTCGAACCTCCAAAGTCCCAAAGTTTCGAACTAAATAGTGGTAATCCATATCAACCTTTGATTAAGTCACAACTGGCGGATTAATCAGTGGAAGGATAAGTAAGGATTGAAGCTAGACCATTGATTTGGTTTTGGGATTCATGTTAACCATTGGATCAATCCTTTGAGAAGTGAACGAGAATCATCCACTCAACTGTAGATCAAGTCATGGTCGATGATCTATTATAAACCTATGGACAATCCAGGATCGTCTGACTAATGGAAGAATGAATATTGACCATATGATCTATTTCAGAGAAATATACACCCTGAGGTTTAATGATTGCAAATATTGGAAATCTTCGAACATCGAAGTTCTTAAGTGAACGAGGATCGTTCATTGTGTAAATGAAATATTGACAATATGATATATTTCAGTGAAATATAATCTAGGAGGTTTAATTATTGCAAAGATTGGAAATGTTTGAATGACGAAGTTCCAAAGTGAATAATGGTCTTCCATATCAACTAATGATTAAGACAAAGCCACTAGATTAAGAAGTAAAATAATGCGTAAGGATTGAATCTAGACCATTTATTTGATTCTGGGAATCATGCCAGATATCACATCAACCCTTGTGAGAGGTAACCATTTTGGGAAATTGACAACTATGGAATATTAGATGATCATTAAAGAAAAACCGTTGAACTCTGAAATCCGTAGAACTAGGTTCTAGCCCCCAGTTATGGGTTATGAGCACATAATCGATGAGGCACTTGTAAAATCGCTTAGACAATAAGACTGTGGTTTTGTGCATATGGTCACATGTAAATGGTTTGAAGGAAGCGCCTCTACAAAATTTGATTTCTGCAATATTTGCAGAGACATGAAATTAAGTTAAATGAAATCGATCCATACCAATGATCTATTAATGAAAAGAATTTTCATTGAATTGAAAAGGCTCATAGATATTATCTTAATAAAGAAAGAAAAAAAATGATATTATTGTTAAAGAAGAGGTGAGATGGTCCAGACTAAGGGACATAATGATTCATATCTCATACCAATTGAAATAGTATATAAATGAGGAAGAATGGTGAGAAGAAATTGTCTTTGTAGTCTAGATAAGAAGATCAAAAAAATAGCAGAGTCCAAGAAGAAGAACTAATGATTCTTATGAACTGAGGGTGGAAGGGAGGAGCACGAAAGGATTTGTATCCTTTAAGTGTAAGTTAAGGTAGTGGGTGATTCCTAGGGTTGTTTCCCTAAATACAAGGGAGTTGGTGTTTCCTAGGGTTGGTTGCCTAAAATAAACAAGGTATTTGGTGCTTCCCAGGGTTGGTGCCCTAAAGAAATAAGGGAGTTAGTGCTTTGTAGGTTTGGTTCCCTGAATAAGGGGATATGTGTCTCCTAGAGATGGTGCTTGTTGAGGAAAAGATATGGAATGATCTCACTCAAGCATTTTCATATTATTCTTGGCTAAAGAAAAATAGAGCGGAATGTGACCCTAGGTTTATAGCCATCAAAAATAAAATCGTAACTCAAAATTATCAATTACAAGTGCTTAGGATAGTCTTTTTCACAAATAAAATATTGCTGGAAAATTCATTTTAACTTGATTTCCTGGATATAATAGTTGTTAAAAACAAGTGTAAAGATAGAAGTAAGACACCAAGATGATAATCAAGATAGATGAGACATAAAGCAATCCTTTATTTCATTCCAATTCACCAAAGAGTCATTTTCTTTACAAAATCTCATACAGAAATTTTGGATCAAAGTCAAACTTAGAAATCCCATATGGAACATACAAAAGGACCTCTGACAGCAAATCAAAAGTAAACTCTAAAATTTGAATCAGCTTGCCATAGATTGTTGCCCACTCGACTCTGCACAATAGCCTTTTTCAGTTATGAAAATTAATTCACAAACAAACAAGTCTACACAAACTATCAAAGATAGATCAACACCTCTAAAAAACAAGTGTCTGAATGATGTAATTCAACCGTGAATGTTGTTGTCTACAATAAGACCCCACTATCATAAAAGAGAATTAGGATTGTGATAAATTAAGGAATGAATGAAAACTGAACTATCTCAACATAAACTCAAAGAACAAACCTTAGTATGTTTCTCCTTCTATCCTCCATTTTTCCTCCCTTTACTTTTCACTTTAAGAAAATCAGAATTGGTTGAGGTAGTTGAACCACCTTATTAGTTAAGTTAACTAAAGACTCAACCAACATTTTAGTTGGGGGGAAATTAATAATCATAATAAGGGTTATAAATAAATAATAACTAGTAGGTGGGACCACTTTTGACTCCCTTTAGCTCATAACAATCATAACATAACTAGTTAGTTAAGAAAAACACCCCATCTTGTGACTCCCATCATCACATTAACATTTGACAATTTACCTCATTCATATTTGAAATTATTTTCAAAAAAATATGTTACTCATATATCCAAAGAAAACATGTTGTCCAAAACTTCTGAACTCAACTGTCATCAACAATAAATAACATAAAATCTTAAAAACCATATTTCCCACTCTGAGATACAATCTTTCCTTGATTGTTGTTGTCACCCTTTGATTTTCCTAAATTTACCTTTGATTTCACTGAGCCTTTACACCTAATATCATTGATCATGTGAGAACAATCATCCCTCAAATGCATACGGGAAGACACGGATTTATCAGAGCCATTCGAGGGTGAGGAAGGGGCAGCAGTGGCTTTTCCTTTGTCAAGGGCACAGTGGGACTGGGTTTTCAACCTTTTGATAGCATGAGAGGATGAAATGGCGAGTGGACA
Organism: Picea sitchensis; assembly: GCA_010110895.2. Classification (NCBI taxonomy): domain Eukaryota; kingdom Viridiplantae; phylum Streptophyta; class Pinopsida; order Pinales; family Pinaceae; genus Picea; species Picea sitchensis. The sequence continues at coordinate 93,606 of SNQJ01S0025174.1, forward strand.
GGTGTAGGTTGGGAAATATGGTTAACATGAGGGGGATCGAGTAAGGACAAATTGGGCCAGCCACAATGTTTGGAGACTGTCGGGTGGACAATCTTTTTTGATCTGTCATTTTCGGAGACTTCGGGTTTCAATGAGACATGAGGGGGCATGGGAATACTAGGGGCTTGTGGAGATTGGAAAGGAGGCCTTTCAGGATGGGGTTGGACCACTCCCTGCCCATTCCAATTGAAAAATACAGCCTGAAATAACTAGCCTAACTCTTGCGAGTCAGCATCAAAGTTTATGGTGAACCTTGGCCTTCTTGGGCCTCTATTAGAATTAACTCTCCCTTATTTTCCTCTTCCATGGCTACCTCAAATGAAAAATATCATTCCTACATGCATGACTAATTAGAAAATATCCCTTTTAATAACCATAAATGATAACTCTTTAAAAATATGAAATAGATTTTGGCTCAACAACATATCAGGCTCATGCAATCCAATCCATATAATTTGTTTAACTGTTGTCAATGAGAAGGGGGTGAAAAAAAGGTATTGCAATAGGAGAGGGGCTTACTTTGAGTGAAAAATGATAAAATTAGGGGAAATGAGACATGGTTACTTCTCAAATACCACAAACAATCAACTATAATGAAAACCAAAGAGAACATCAATGTAATCTAATGACTTTCAATTGCCTCAACACATGGCATTTTTCTTGACTGTAATTAATTTTTGAATAGGGAGTGAAAATGAATGTGGGAATGCGAGGGGGTTGTAATTAGAGGAAAGAAAAATAATGGTAGGGAAAGAGAGCGATTATTGTTCATAAAATTAATTAAATAATCCATAAAACCATTATGTAAAAGGAAACACGCCAACTAAATTACCACTATGACCCAAAAAAATTACTATTTATAGTTCAAGAAATCATGTGCATTAAATTTCTCCCTGGTTGTAATCAAATATCAAACATAGTGTCATCAAACAAGACCTTATGCAGTCCACAACAACCTGTAGGGGAGATCTGTTCATCTCACTTATCCATTAATATTTTAAAACACTTCCCACATGAATAAACAGTAAACCATTATGTTCAACATCAAAATCAACCATTTCCCACAAATTATTTCAATCATCAAATACAAACTCAAAGGTCATGCTCGATTATGTCTTTTAATTCATTTAATAATTGAATTGCAATGAGGTTATACTATCATAGACCCTGTGTTTGTTTCTACTATGAAACATGATAGTCATCAACATACATAATAGATATCCACATACAATCATCAATATTTTAAATGCAAGATCTTGAATTTCCCTTTAACCTCATAGACAACCATCACCATTCAATACATACTATGTTGTGGAATACATAGACATCTGACAAAACGCAAGATTATTTCCATGATTGTACAGGTTCAATCACTCTTAATCTAAACATCCACCGTGGTGGGATATCAATCCAATACAACGAGGCAACAACAGCATGCCCGATCTCATAACATAAGTGGATCAAATTGCAACCAAGCCATTTTTAAAAAACTATGACCTTCTAATGGCACAATCAAATAATATCGATAACAAGTACAATGGATAACCATGCCATAATTACCACGATGCAACATTCCCATTTGAAAATTTTAAAACACACAGTGACAGTATCATTAATTCAACCTATCGTGTCGATCTATCAATCAAATACAAAGAGGCAACAACAATATTCCTCAAGTTAATCAAACTGAAACAAAACCATACTATGTAAAAACTTGTGCCCATTCTTGGTGACGCAATCACATAACCATAACATATACAGTGGATGGCAATGCCATAGTCATCCTGATTGCAATAACTATTTGGCCATTAAAAAAACATAGTCACAGTAATCATTGACACATGATGTAGGAATGCCGCACATACCAATGCATCACGCACAAAGGATCATTATTCAATTGTAAACTAATGTTGAGTTAACATTCCGATAACTTCAATGAAAAATACGGTGACTGTGTATCAATCGCATTCTTCAATCAACCAATTTTAATGTCGAGTTTATCAATTAGGCTGTCATAATAACCAATTGAAGTGACTAAGTACTAATAAAAAGAAATTGTAAGGATTGTCAACAAATACGAGTTAACAATAGAACATTATCTTCGTTGCATCACCAATTCATAACCATCCACCATGTATCCAGCATGACATAAATGGTTTCCTTTATCAAAAATGAGCTTGGAGTAATCAAGGATTATCCCTGTGGACCAACACAGGGAGTCATGAAGGTGCCCCCTAACATCGGGAGAGAACATCCGAGACCAATGGTTCAATCACATGGTATACCACAAATGTCTTTGCATACATGGTGACAATTTTCGTGACAAGAGAGGCTATGTGCAGAGGAGCAAGGCCCCATTTTGGCCATGTAATGATACTTAGCACACACAAGGTATAACCCTCATGGCTCTACCAACCAACCCAAGAATGTTGAGATTGGACAGGGCCGAGAAATAACAGTCACCTTAAGCAAGCCCTTTGGAAAATGGCCATCACAACCCACTGCGCAACATTAGTAACATGAACGAACTCATACCCAAGTAAACCAAAGTGCAGTGACACAAGGTGTTCAAAACCCCAAAATAAAAAAATAATGGGTATGGAATACGAAGGCGTGGAGACAACAAGCCACTCTAAACCAAATGAAACCCTTCAACTAAAATAAACAAGGATGACAAAGAGCCTTTATGGCTTCCAACACTCAGAATGACCAATAACTCTGTGACTTCAAATTTTATTGTAATGAAAACCACCAATGATTCATTCCAGAAAAATATCACCAATAAACACAGTTTCCTGACTCAAGGAAAGCACAAACAAATATATACTGAGACATTATCTATTTCATAACCAGAGAAAATTCATGGATGACCAAAAAATGACTTACCTATAACCAAGAGCACCTTAAAAATGCGAATTGGTTGAGTGGTTCTCCCTCTACCTCAAATTTGGAGCCTAACCACAACAAACACAGTTGAATAATAGCCCAACTAGGGTGGTGGCCAATGGAAAGGGTAAGTGTGACGTGTATTAAATGCATGTTGCCTCCACCCCTAATCAATTAATTTCTCGGTACACGCCAGCCATTAATCCATTAACCATTCATTTAAACCATGCATTGGAATTAGCATCTATCACTTGTCAAACGCACCACCCACATCATATATTACCATTTCAAACTTAACCATAATGCATATGAACTATATAACTAAAAATAAATCACATAGAAATTAACTTATTAGCTAGGATAACAATAATCATTTAAATTTCAATGCATGTAGGTAGCATAAGAGCATAGTTCGACTCCTCCCTTTTGCATTTGTTTATATTTATTTTTCCCTTTCCCAAATTATCTTTATGTTTTGTTACTAACTTGTCTCTTGTTTAGGTGTCCCAGTAATGGATCGAAGAACATATAAAAATGATAACAATGGATAACATAGGTCGTTTTGATATACAATTTGAATCTAGAGAAGCAGAAAAAAAATATATAACATGCCTTGTCCATCATCCAATTGTCTCCATTAGAACCAACACATAATCGACCATATCCATCACCAATAAAACAAGATCTCATCAACCATGTAAGCCATGTCAAACAATGGCACAAACATCAAATAAGAGAGCGATATTATCTCCCATCTACAAGGGGGTCCCACCTACTAGTACTATTCTTATTGTAGCTTATAATAATAGGCTTTAGCAATACTTTGCGGGCAGAAAACCTCGTTGTGATTTTTTAATCGTCAACAAACTGGAGACTGCATAGGGAAATTTGTTTTCAACAGATTTAGAACTCAAAACTCATGGTTTCGCAGACCAAGAACAATAGGACAAGAAGATATAACCAAGAAGATTATGCAACAGGGGGAAGTGAGTGGATTTAATGGAAAAATGAGCAGGAATTTGGGAATAGCTCATGAAAAGTGTTAAGTATGAGGGGTTTTACCATTGTATGCATAATCATTCAGCTGAAATCTAGTCTTTATGTAATATCCCCAGGCCTTGTTGTAGTCATGTTTATGAATTGTAAATCATCTTTCGTAGGATGGTAAGCCGAGTATTGATAATTTGGTGGGCTTATGTGTTTATTAGGCTGGAGAGACTAAGTGTTAAAGGCCAGGATATTGTTTTTGTATATCTAATTATGTAGAACATTAATAAAGATTAAACATCATTGAGTGCAGACCGACCACGAAGAAAGAGTGATGGGGGACTAAGCTTCCACAAGGTGGGTAAGGGAAAGCGGGATAAAAGGTTGGAAAGAGGGACTAAGATTAGGGGATTAAGTCCTTGGGAATAATAATTTATTATTATTCCAAAGTGGTGTGAAAGGTATATTTTTATCCTAAGTTTCTGGAAAACAAAACACATACTTTATGGACTGCATGCAGCTTCATGGGTGACATGTGTGGGCCCAGGCACATGAAATTTAACCCAAGAATTGAGTCGTGATGGGTGTTCATCCTACATTCTTGTGTCGGTTGTATAAATTGTGTTACCTATGTGTTTGATCTATACATGCATACCTCATGAAAATCTGAAACCCGAAACCGTGAGGAAAACCTGTGATGTTTTTCCTGAGAAGCCGATGCATCCTCTGTCTAAATCGTTAGAGTCTACGTTCAACCTCTGTGTTGATTCCTTGTCACGCAACCTGAAAATGAATGGAAAAACCATGGACTAAGCCATGTCTCCTGTGTGTATTGTGAACCCAACTTATCCTCCTTTACAGAGCCGATTCCGTACCCGAACCATTCTTGGGTTGCAGCCTTCTATTTTCCTGAGTGGTCTTTACAGAGCCGATTCCGTACCCGAACCATTCCTGGGTTGCAACCTTCTATTTTCCTAAGTGTCGTTGACTAGTTACCATCGTTGTATCCCATACCCGTGGTTGAAACTAAGTTGAAAGTGGCTGAAGAGCTGGGTTTTTAGGGCCGCGGTTGAAGAGGCAAGTTTTCAAGCCTATGAGCAGCTCTCTCCAAGTGAGAGAGTCTACTAGGAAGTGGTTTTCTCCTAGAGAGATTCCAGCACCAGGTACGGAGCTCTGGGAATTCTTGATATGGCTTGTTGCCAAGACCCAGAGAGGGAGGTTAAGCACTAATGGACTGTGATTTTGAAGGTGTATACTCCTGAGTGGAATAGACATTGGAGAATGAGAGTCCATGAGTAGTGGGTGTAGGAAGGCTCCTGGAGAGAATCCTTTCGGTTGCACTGTGCAGTTTTCCTATAACCTCGGCCTAGTCTAAGGTTCCCTTTCCCTGGGTGGAGATTAGTCCTAGCTCCGGGGTTACCCAGTGTTGAGCGTGATGAGTAGAGTAGTCTAAGGCTGGGAGGTTCATTTAAGGTCTGCACATAGTTGGTGGAGTTACTACAGTTTCGAAGATAAGTATCATTATGTGTTTAATTTCAATTAAAATGCATGTCTGTGATGCTTGTATATTTTCATGTATTTCAATGTATGTATGAATTGCTGCTAATTTTATTTAAGTCTGAATGATGGAAGTAACTCTATGTTAAATGTGTTAATTTGATTTAATGCATGTTATATATATATGTATGTGAATGTTTCTCATAGTAGCATTATCTGATAGTGGGGTTGATGGATGGGGATGATACAATATGGTATAAGAGCCCAAGGTTTCAACATTGAGCCTAGATGGGCCAGATAAGTGGTATCTGGACCCAAGGTTCCGGGTGGAAATGACGTTCGAATGGAACCAATTTCAAGCCTTAGAATGTTTCTGAGTGCCAAGGGGTTACTTGTCCATGTTATGAAGCTCAGGAGGAGTAGCAGTAGAATAAAACCGTAGTCGGTGTGGTATTTGACCAGAGAGAGAGAGTGCTCAACACCTGGGGTGTTGCAGCCGTAGGAACTGTTTGGAAGGAGAGGAAAACCTTTACAACCATTAGATCTAGAGAAGGTGTAGGAAGGTTATCCTGGAATCCTTTCAGAGTTCGACAGTCGGGAGAAGTGGAATGAGTTGAGGCATAAACTTCCAAAGGATATCTACACCGTAGATCATAGGAAAAGAGCCTAATCATTATATCCATGTCCAGGAAGGCAAAGGAAAGTCACTTAGGAGGATTTCAAGTGTGGAGTGTGACACGCTCCTGAAGTTCTGAAGTAGATCGCATCCGTTCATTGTGAAGGATACATGTCAAGAGATCATGTACATCGGGTGTAAGTAATTTGTGAGGAGGCAAGTGTTGTGAGTTGAAACTCCCGAAGCTCGAAGTGCCAAATTCACTCAAATCCATTGATCATGAAGGAGGAAACGCGTTGGTAGATCATGAACTCCGAGGAAAAATGCTACGGTAAAAAGAGAGCATGAGGAGTTGAAACTCCTGAAGCTCGAAGAGATGAAGTGGTGAGTCATGATGACATCAGCTAGAGGTGATGTGGACACATGGGATGTGTGCCACATGTCAGTGGGTTTAGAACCCGTGAAATATTGAGATGGAATTTGGAACGTGATGAGTGTCACCCATTTGAATGGGCCACATATTAGTCTCTAGTATTCTTCCATGTGGCAACCTATATGAGTAGGGTTAGTGGGGCTCGAGGTTACATAACATAGTTAAAGGTTGGAGGACCCACAATGGAGTTGATCATGATACATCAATATCAATGGCTAGGAGACATTGCAGGGACCCAAGTTGCACAGAAGCTAATTCTCCAAGGCAGTCCTGCAATCCAAACCGCAGTTTCACTAAGGGGTTACGTGTCAGCGTTAGAAGAATTATGGGACGAAAGGTGGGTTGCTCCAAACCACTGTTGCATGCCCCTGCAATTGGGAAAACATTAAGTGATGTAACGTAATAACGTCACCTAAGGTGACGTGGGAGTGTTCAGAAGTTAATGGTTTGGGGTGTGTGGATGTGAAATTTTCTGAAGTCCCGAAGTCCTAGAACTTATATGCTTGAAGTTCCACAACAAGTGTCAATCGTTGGATGCTAGGTAGATGTGGACAGTTGATCCACTTTACTGTGCGAGTTTGGTAACTCGGAACTCCGAGTGATTGTTGTGTTAGTCTTGGAAATATTCTGAAGTCAAAGGCCGAAAGCCTTAGTACGTGCTTATCAATCTAGCTCTTGGTCACAACCCATGGTCACGTGTATTGGGGACTGAGAGAAAGGGGCTACTACCCGAAAAATTAGCAGAGAAGAGCTCCAAAAGAAGAAATATGCAGGGATTCTTGATTGAACGAGAATCATAGAGAATGCAAACTAATCGTTTTCTTGAATCATATTTGTTTATGAATGTTGTGGGATTTGTTAAGGAATAATTTCCTGAAAAATTCCAGTTGTCTACACATTTTGATGCATAAGTTCAACGAGTGCCAGAACTGAATATAATTTCCACTGAGTGCAAAATAAATGGAAGAGGCATGGCCTACTTCTAGTTCCGAGGATGAAGCTAAAGGGATGGGTGTTCATTTGGGAGTTGAAGGGTCGAACTACAATGGGCATGGAGAAGAGATAGATAAGGAAGGAAATATGATCAAAATCATTGAAAGATTTTAGAAAGATGCCCAAACTCACCAATCAGATAGCAAAAAGGTCATGAAAGCTAAGGAAAAGCATCCATGTGGTGGGATCAACTTGTGTAGGTACAACATATTAGAGAGAAAGGTATCACTTGGAAAGAATTCAAGAGGCATTTCAAGAATAAATACTTGACTAAAAGATACTATGACAGAAAGATGAAATATTTTTTTGAACTCAAGCTGGGCAACATGACCATTGATGAATACAAACAAAGATTTTTGGAATTGCTGAAATATGTCACATTCATCAAAGATGAGAGTTTCAAGATTCAGAGGTATCTAAGTGGATTTCCACCTTCCATTGGTGACAAGATTCAGTATGATGATCCTAAGACGATGGAAGAAACGATAAGAAGAGAAAAATGCTTATATGAGAAGCAAAGAGAGAATCTTCTTGGCTTGGAAAGACAAGAAGAAATTCCAGATGGATCAAAGGAATAAGGGAATTAAGACACCCTTTCTCAAAAATATTCCTCAAGGACAACCATCATTTAGAGATCCAATAATGGATGACGTAGGGGAAAAAAGGCTAAGGGAGACACCCATTTAGTGATGGGGTTGTCAGAGGAACCACAAGTACATAGATTGTCCCCACAAAAATGGAAAAGTGAGATTTTTCCATAATGCTCAACAAGCTGAAACAATGGAGGACATGGGAAGTAGAATGCCAAGGATCTATGCATACCTGCACAACAAGCAAGCTAAATATTAGTCGCACATGATTGAAGTGGAAGGTATGATCAACAACCATGACTTTACTATTTTAATTGATTCATGGGCTAGCCATATTTATGTAGATCCTAGAGTGGTGGAAAGTTTTCATTTGTCTAGAAGCAAACATGAAAAGTCTTGGTTAGTGCAGCTAGCTACAGGAACCAAGAGAAAATTCATTGAATTAGTTAATTCATGTCCTATGGACATGAATGGACTAAGCACAAAGGCTGAATTAGAAATTAGACCTTTAGGTTCTTATGACTGTCTAATTGGGATGGATTGGTTGGACCAACACCATGCCATCGTAGACTATCGTAACAAGGCATTCACTTTCCCAAATGAGGAGGGGAATTAGAGAACATTCCAAGGAATTTCCAAAGTTGTTTCTATCAGAGAAATCTCAACAATGAAGCTGAAGAAGTGGTACATAAAAGGTTGTCAATTATTTGCATCCCATGTGGAGGAAGCATATAAGGATGAGGTCTAAAATATTGGAGATCATGAGATACTAAAGGAGTTTGAATATGTATTCCAGGAGGTACCCGGATTACCCCTGAAAATAGATATTGACCTCTCTATAAACTTGATGCCTAGAGCAGCTCCAGTGTCAAAAACTCCTTATAGAATGAGTACACCAGAGATGAAAGAGCTGCAATTGCAGCTTGAAGAGCTTCTGAAGAAGGGGTATCTACACCCAAGTGTGTCACCTTGGGGTGCCCTGGTCCTTTTTGTGAAGAAGAAGGATGGGAAGCTAAGATTGTGTATCGATTTCAGACAATTGAACAAAGTAAATGTAAAGAACAAATATCCTCTATCGAGGATTGATGACCTCTTCGATCAATTGAAGGATGTGAAGATATTTTTTAAGATATATCTCAGGTTGGGATATCACCAAGTAAGGATAAAGGATGAAGACATCAACAAGACCACCTTTAGTACAAGGTATGGTCATTACGAGTTCATAGTGGTGTCGTTTGGATTGTCAAACACACCTACTATTTTTATGTGCCTAATGAATGGTGTATTCAAGGACTATCTGGACAAGTTTGTCATAGTATTTTTGGATGACATCCTGGTGTATTCCAAGTTGGAGGAAGAGCATGAACATCATTTCAGGATGGTGTTGCAAGTACTAAGAGAGAACCAAATATATGCCAAGTTAAGAAAATGCTTGTTTTATCAAAACAGATCCATTACTTGGGGCATATTATTTCTAAGTATGGGATAGTTGTATATCCTGAGAAGATTGAGGCCATCAGAGAATGTTCAGTGCAAAAGAATGTGATGGAAGGCAGATCCTTTATGGTTCTAGTTGGTTATTATATAAGGTTTATCGAAGGGTTCTCAAGGATAGCTCACCATATCACTTCCTTTCAAAGGAAGGAGAATAATTTTAAGTGGACAAAGGAATGTGAGAAAAGCTTCCAACAATTCAAGCAATTGTTAACCAGTGCTCCAATCCTGAGGATTGCATATCCGAATGAAGACTTTGTAGTGTGTACAGACACATGCAAAGAAGGATTGGGAGGAGTTCTCAATTAGAATGGTTTTGTAATTTTTTATGAATCCAGAAAGTTGAAAGAGAATGAGAAGAATTATGCCACTCATGATTTATAGTTGGCAGCTATCATTCACTCTCTAAAGAAATGGAGACATTACCTCATGGGAAGGAGGTTCTAGCTGAGGACAAACCATATTGGTGTGAAGTACTTGTTTGATCATCCAACCTTGAACACTAGACAGAGTAGGTGGTTGGAGTTTCTCTGTGAGTACGATTTTGATATCAATCATATCAAAGGGAAGGAGAATAAAGTGGTTGATGCACTCAACAAGAGAGTACAGGAATTACATGCTACAACCATTAGCATGTACCGAACTAATATTAAAAGCAAAATTTTGGAGGCTGAAAATACAGATTTGTAGTACATGGATTTGGTAGCAAAGCTACAACAAGGTAAGATGCCACAAAAACTGGAGAATTATAAATTGGAAACTAACAGGACACTTCTGTAATAGAACAAAATTTATGTACCTAACATCTAGGAATTGAAACTTATGATTTTGAAAGAAATGCATAATGTGCCTTATGTTGGGCACCCTGGATATCATAAAATTGTGGCAGCAACCAAGAGCCATTACTTTTGTCCAGGTGTGAAGAAATATAGTATTGAATACAACGCCAGATGTATGGAGTGTTAGAAGGTTAAAGATGAGCACAGGCACCCAGCAGGGTTGTTGCAACCTTTACCCATTCTTGAGTGGAAGTGGGAAGTAGTGACAATGGATTTCATCACAGGATTGCCTAGAACCGGCAAGTAGCATGATTCAATCTTGGGGGTGGTGGAAAAGCTTATGAAATATGCCCATTTCATTCCATTAAATATAAATCACAAGGAAGCGAATGTTGTCGACATATTTATGAAGTAAGTGGCACGATTTCACGTAATTCCCAAGACAATTGTATCTGACAGAGACCTGAAATTTACCTCAAATTTCTGGAAAGGGTTATTCAACAGGTTCGAAATGAATCTAAACTTTAGTACACCGTATTATCCTTAATCTGATGGGCAAACAAAGTAGGTGAATAGTGTGATAGAAGACATACTAAGGATGTATGTGATGGAAAAACCATCAAAATGGGAAGACTACCTACATTTGGTAGAATTCGCCTACAGCAATGGGTATCAAGCATAATTGAAGATGCGCCCATTTGAATCACTTTATGGCAGAAAGTGAAATACTCCAGTAAGATGGGATAATCCAGCTGATAGGGTAGTATTTGGGCCAGAGTTTCTTAAAGAAATGGAAGAGAAAATGTTGAAAACTAAGAAGAATTTAAAGGTTGCCCAAGATAGGCAGAAAAGTTATGTTGATAAAAACATAACCCACAGAGAGTTTAAAGTGGGAGACCGTGTTTTCCTAAAAGTGAAAGCCAATAGAAGTTCCTTGAAGYTGGGAAACTGTGCCAAGTTGAAAGMCAGATTTTGTGGGCCATTTGAAATCCTAGAAAGGATTGGGCCAGTTGCATATATGATTGCATTACCTGCATCCATGACTTTACATAATGTGTTTCATGTTTCATTGCTTAAGAAATATATATTTGATGCTAATCATGTTATCRATTGGAATGCGATTCAGGTGGAGCAAGAAGGTGTCTTGCAAGTGCATCATGTGCACATATTGGACCACGAAAGAAAATATCTCTGGAACTGAGCCTTAGGGATTGAAAAGGTCTAGTGGACCTGGCACGGTCCCGAGGACATGACTTGGGAACATGAATATGCTATACAGGAAGAACATCCGCATCTTTTTGAAGATTTTGAAAATCTTGTTGATGTTGTGTAAAAGTTGCACTAAGGACAGAGAAAAAATAAGGGGAGGGGATATAACATATAACATGCCTTGTCCATCATCCAATTGTCACCATTAGAACCAACACATATAACCTAGAGAAGTAGAAAAAAACATATAACATCCTGTGTCCATCATCCAATTGTCACCATTAGAACCAACACATAATAGGCCCTATCCATCGCCAATAAAACAAGATCTCATCAACCATGTAAGCAATGTTGAACAATGACACACACATCAAATAAGAGCATGATATTATCTCCCAATATACAACGGGGTCATACCTACTAGTATTATTCTTATTTTACCTTATTATAATAGGCTTTAGAAATACTTTGCAGGCAAAAAACCTCGCCGCAATTTTTTAATCGTCAACAAACTGGTGACTCCACAAGGAAATTTGTTTTCAACAGATTTTGAACTCAGAACTCATGGTTTCACAGACCAAGAGCAATAGGACAAGAATATATAACTAGGAATATTATGAAACAAGGGGAAGTGAGTGTATTTAATGGAAAAATGATTAGGAATTTGGGAACATCTCATGAAAAGTGTTAAGTATGAGGGGTTTTACCACTGTATGCATAACCACTCAGCTAGAATCTACTCTTTATGTAATATCCCCAAGGACGAGCCTTGTTGTAATCATGTTTATTAATTGTAATCATGTTTATGAATTGTAAATCATGTTTTGTAGGCTGGTGAGCTGAGTATTGATAAGTGGGTGGGCTTATGTGTTTATTAGGCTAGAGAGCCTAAGTGTTAAAGGTCAGGAACCTATTTTTATATATGTAACTAGGAAAAATATTAATAAAGATTAAACATCGTTGCATGCAGACCAACCACGAAGAAATAGTGATGGGGGACTAAGCTTCCACAAGGTGGGTAAGGGAAAGGGGCTGAAAGTGTTGAAAGAGGGGCTAATATTAGGGGCTTAAGTACTTGGGAATAATAATTTATTATTATTCCAAAGTGGTGTGAAAGGTATATTTTTATCCTAAGTTCCTGGAAAAGGGAACACATACTTGATGGAGTGCATGCAGCTTCATGGGCGACATGTGTGGGACCAGGCACATGCAATTTAACCCAACAATTGAGCTGTGGTGGGGGTTTGTCTTCCATTATTCTATCAGTTGTCTGAACCGTGTTACGTCTATTTTTGATCTCTGCATGCATACCTCACGCACCTCTAAAACCCGAAACAGTGAGGAAAACCTGTGATGTTTTTCTTGAGAAGCCGACACATCCTCTGTCTAAACCGTTAGATTCTATGTTCGACCTATGCATTGAACCCATCTCTTGTGTGTCTTTTGAACCCATCTTATATTCCCTTGTAGAGCCGAGTCCGTACTCGAACTATTCTTGGGTTGCAGCATTTAGTTTTCCTGAGTGGTGTTGACCAGTTACCGTTGTTTCCACCCATACCTTGCTAGAACTGAGTCAAAAGCGGATGAAGAACCAGTTTTTCAGGCTCGTGGTTGAGGAGGTAGGTTTTCATGCCTGTGAGAAGCTCTCTCCAGGTGAGAGAGTCTCCTAGGAAGTGGTTTTCTCTGCTAGAGAGTCCAGCACCAGCTACGGAGCTCTGAAAATTCTTGATCTAGTCTGTTGTTGAGACCTAGAGAGGGAGGTGAAGAGGGAGGTGAAGCACTAATGGACTATGCTTGTGAAGGTGTATACTCCTAGGTGGAACAGGCATGTGGGGAATGAGAGTCTGTGAGTAGTGGGCATACGAAGTCTCCTAGAGAGAATCCTTTCGGTTGCACTGTACAGTCTTCCTGCAACCTCAACCTAGTCTAGGATTCCCTTGCCTTGGGTGGTTCTTAGTCTCAATTCGGGGGTGACCCATTGTTGAGCGTGATGAGTAGTGTGGTCTAAGGCTAGGAGGTTCGTGGAAGGTCTGCACATAGTTGATGGAGTTAATATAGTTTCAAAGATAAGTATCATTATGTGTTTAATTTCAATTAAAATGCATGTTTGTGATACTTGTATATTTTCATGTATTCTGTTGTATGTATTAATTGTTGTTAATTCTATTTAAGTCTGAATGATGGCAATAACTCTATGTTAAATGTGTTAATTTGATTTAATGCATGTTATATATATGTATGTGAATGTTCCACGTAGAAGAGTTTCCTGACAGTGGAGTTGATGGTCAGGGACGTTACACTTTATTTCAAGGAGAAAAATTAAAATCTCAAATGGATGAAGAAATGGAAAGAAGAAGCGGGAGATAACCAATCTCTTTATAAAACAACAGTGAAATAAGATAGCATATTTAGTATGCTTCATGGGAAACATCGTAACAATTGTGTAAGCTTGATTTCTATTGACTAACAATGCTTTGCAGGAGTGTCACTGTGGCATAATTGATCCAATCATCTTATTTTGACCCAATTAACTAGAAGATGGTAGGAACAAAATCATGACAGAAGTAAAATCGCAAAATTTAAAACAACAACAAATAAAATGACAGAAACGTAAGAGCAGTAGAAAAGAACTTAAAACAAAAAGCAGAAGTCAAACTATAGTAAGGAAGAAAAGAACATGGTGCAAAAAAATGAAAGCAGAGCTAGGTTACTAGTATACAGAAAATCCTAACAGCATTAGAATTTTTCACATTGGTCCCTCACAATGTTTCAAGCAAGAACCGTTTGTGCCACAGGAAAACAATTGTTCATGTAAATCCCTTATAATGTAAGAGTTAGTATCAAGGACAAAATCAATTCTGAAGGGACCCAAAGATAACACTTAGAACTCTGAGGTAATTATCAACCTTTTAATTGTATATGATTAGATCATCAAGGTATATGTAGATGCTGATAAATTCATCAAGAGTTGTGTGTATAGGTATTTTAAAAGAAGTACTTGCATCAAGAAAGCTAGAAAACAAGAATTTATAAGTCATGGTACCCCAAATTGAGATAGCAGTGGTTTTATGAGCATCTGCGCCTTTTCCCTTGATTTTATTGTAACCTAGAATTTTGTCAAGTAAGGGCCTCATTTGTGACCTTACAACCTACTGCATAATCATTTCCATATTGAGAGGAGGAAAAGGATTTATCATAATAGCCTGACCTAAAGTGAGAAAATGAATGTAGGTTCTAATGTGATCAATGACCTTCGAAATGGGTGTCCAATTGGAAACCCATTCAAGATAGACCGGAACAATAATCCCAGCCTCTAAGAAATTTTCCAACTCCTTTTGAAAAGTTGCTTTAAATGCAGAGTTAATAGGCCCTTGTTTTTTCCTAGCTGGTTTCATGCCTTCCTTGATGGAGATAGCATGTTGTGTAAGACTAGGATCAAAACCATGAAGATCCTCATAGGACCAAGAAAAAATATTTTGCAATCCACCAAGTAGCTTGGAAAACTTTGTTTCTTATTTATCAGAACATTGGGTACTTATTTTAACATTCTTGGAAGACTGGAGCACCTCAATGTTCTAGGAGATGGTCTCACCCACCTTTCTTATTGACCCTTGTTCTCTCTGTTTCTCTTTATTTATGATATTACTTGATGAAAATGAACTCTCAAAATGGGTCAAGCCCTTAGTAATTTTGTTTTTTTCTATGAATGTCATTTCCTTGGGCTTAAGAGGTTCATCTTGAATGAAAGTACAAATTCTCTCATCATTAGGGAAGAACTGCCAATATCCTACATTGTTCGGGATATGTGAACAATATAGGGATTGAAAAGAAAAATCAGGCATGTGAGGCAAAAGTTGTTGATTACGAGAACCTACAAAGACAATTAACCGATCAACCATTGAATTCAACTCCCTCTTAACATGAGTGATGTTGAAAGATAAAATTTATGAGATAAGTGGCCAAATAGTTTGTGTATTGTTCCATCATCTTGTTGCTAGGAGAGCATACCTTATGTATCATCTTCACAACAAGCTCAGAATATCCAAAAATTGAAATGTGACCACAACCAAGATTAAGGGAGCTTTCAATGCCTAATAATAAAGCTTCTAATTCAATGACATTGTTTGTGCAAGCAAACTCCAACCTGTAAGAGAAGTTATGAATTTTCCCTATAGGGGAAACCAAGATAATGCCAGCCCCATTACCTTCATTATAGCATGAACCATCAAATTTCATGTGCCACATATCATTATCTAAATTGATTTGTTCCAAAGGAATATTATCCTCCTCAACAAAGATGGAATACACTCCTAGGTCCTCTTCGATATAGTTTACACTAGATTGTGGAGCACTCTCTATGTAGGGTGAAATCCTCCCCTCTATAAGGACTATAATGTTCTTAACATTATGAGGCATGGATAAATGCATCCCATCGAGTGAGAGGTATCCACCTATTAAGTCTTACCAATATCTTCCTAAGACAATTGAATAATTTCTTACAGGCATATCATTACCTGAATGCTGAGGGTTGTCCTTATTTCAGGATGAGTGCATAAAACTAAGGTCACATCCTTAATCTCGCCTATGGTTTTTTTTTGTAGGATATTATAGGAGAGAATTCTTCTGGAGTTTTCATTTGAACAATACAAGCCTAACTCTTCCATAATAATCTTCGACATCACACATGGCCCCGAACCACCATCAATGACGTAACAATCGACGATCTTATCCATAATCTTTACAGAAATATAAAAAGGGGGATTTTTTACAGGGTATATAAAGTTATGTACACATACTTTATTTACAAATGAATCCTCTTTGTTTACCTCTTCAGATAGGTTGGCTACAATAGAATCTTTCCCTTCCATGAATTGTTTCAGATGCATTTGTTGTTCAAGGACAACAACCATGTCCAAAATGGATGCATCTTCTTTTATGTTGGCCAACTGGTTCAAGATATTGTATTTGGAAGAGGGGAGAGGAGAAGTTGTTCCTTGACTATCAAGAACCTTAGAAACCTGAGCAGTAGAAGCGGGTGAGGATGAGCTTGGGATAGAAGAATTGCAGGGAGGATCAAAGTTTCCCTTATGAGCATAGGCTTTGTTCCTAGTATTGATGACCATGACATCTTTTAGCTCTGCAAAATCTAGGACAACGATAGTATCTTCTGGTCTCTTACCAAATATCTTATCTCTGGCACTCTTATTTACCTCACATGTGGTTTCCTCATGGTGTTCCTCACAGACGTTACACCAGCTTCGAGGCAAGATGGCTTTAGGCTGAAAATTGTTTTCAATCAAATTCTTAAAGGGGGTGTAGAAGAGGATGAAGCTCCAGAGGTGAGAGGTGAGTCAGTCCCCTTTCGCTCAAACGTTATCATATGATTTTTCATATATTGGACTAGCGATAAGAGGGCAGATATGTCTGTTTGTGTAACTAACTCCCCCTGGGGAAGACCTGTTCTTTCAAGTTGTTCTTCATACTATGAACAAGTATGCAGAGTGGAACCGACATTATCAATGGATTTTTCCTCAATCCTATGATGGTAGGGGGAAGGAAATACATTGTAGTAATGCATGAAAGTGGCTTGGTTCTGAGGGAAGATGAGTTCATGGATTTTATTATATAACTTGGTGAAACACAAGTTTAAAGACTTGATTGTCTCACCATCTTTATAGGTGATGTTATTGAATTCCCTTAACTTCTCAGCTATGATTTTAGATTTCCCATAAGTGGATCGGAAGCAATAGACTAACTCCTCCCAAGTAGACAAAATCTTAGGAGGAAGGTCAAAGAAATCAACTGCAGCATTTCCTTCCAAGGAATTGACGAATAACCACATACAAGTATCATTGTCATTGGCCCCTATGTTATGACAAGCATTAGAAAATGCCACCAGGTGTTCATTTGTAGTGGCAGTGTTATTTCCTGAAAACCTAGGAAGATTCTCTTTAAATTTAGGAAGTGGGTGAGTAGTAGGTGTTAGGTCAAGAGGAGAGGACACATGTCATGGTGTGGTTGTGGCATCTTCTTCAAACTAAAAAATCCCATAATTTTTAATGAATTTGGTGGGATTTGTGGTAGATTAGACAAGGATATGGTGGCTATATAAGCTACCAATCACTGACTAAGATGAAGACTGAGAATATTAAGCACTTCCAGTGCCACCAGAGCCACCACCAGATGTCATCTTATGGATGATAGATAAGGGAAAGAAGAAAAAACTGGATGAATCAGACAAAGTTCTTCTTAGAGCACTTTGTTGGGTAGATAAAACATTGTTCCTTCTTCCTATTTTAGCAATAGGATTGATTTCAGGTGGCAAGCCTCTTCGTCTTCTATAAGAAGGAGAGTCTAAGGACATGAAAGAAAGGCCAAAAATGAAGAAACAAGAAGGTTACTGTTGATTTCTAGGTTATATACATCTAGCTTCCAATCATTCTTGAGCACTAATGTCTCATTCAATTGCTGCCCAAGAATGGTTAAGATCAACATGGGTATTGGCAATGTCTAAAATGGTATTAAACAGATTCAAAGCAATGCTAGTCTGATCTTGAAGACCAGGCTCAATATTGGGCTTCCTTGCAATAGGCACAATCATTAAGAAATAAAACAGTCAAAGGATCAATATCATAAAAATAGATGTATCGATGAAAATCAAGTATAAAAATTAGCCAGAGAGATATCGAAGATCTCCCCAGTATGGTCGTCAAATAAATGTTGAGGAAAGGATATCGAATGATATTACTGAACCATTTTCATATTCTTCTTGGTTAAAGAAAAATACACGGGAATGTCACCCTAGGTTTATAGCCATCAAAAATAAAATCCTAACTCACAAGTATCAATTTCAAGTGCTTAGGCTAGTCTTTTTCACAAATAAAAGCTTGCTGAAAAATTCATTTTAATATGATTTTCTGAATATAATAGTTGTTGAAAACAAGTGTAAAGATAGAAGTAATACACCAAGATGATAATCAATACAGATGAGACATAAAGCAATCCTTTATTTCATTCCAACTAACCAAAGAGTCATTCTCTTTACAAAATATCATACAGAAACTTCAAACCAAAGTCAAACTTAGACATCCTCGATGGAACACACAAAAGGACCTCTGACAAAATCAAAACTATAATCTAAAATATGGATCAACTTTCCATAGATTGTTTCCCACTTGACTATGCACAATATCCTTTGACAGTCATGAAAAATAATTCACAAACAAACAAGTCTACACAGACTATCAAAGATAGATCAACACCTCTGAAAAACAAGTGTTTGAATGATGTAATTCATCCGTGAATGTTGTTGTCTACAATAAGACCATGTTATCATAAAAAATAATTAGGTTTGTGATAAATTAAGGAATGAATGAAAATTGAACTATCTTTACATAAACTCAAAGAACAAACCTTAGTATTCTTCTCCTTCTATCCTCCATATTTCCTCCCTTTCCTTTTTCCTTTAAGAAAATAAGAATTGGTTGAGGTATTTGAACCACCTCATTAGTTAAGTTAACTAAAAACTCAACCAAACTTTTAGTTAGGGGTAAAAGTAATAATCATAATAAGGGTTATAAATAAAAAATAACTAGTAGGTGGGACCCCTTGTGACTCCCTTTAGCTCATAACAGTCATAACATACTAGTTAGTTAAGAAAAACACCCCACCTTGTGACTCCCATCATCACATTACCATTTGACAATTTAGCTCATCAATATTTCAAATTATTTTCAAAAAAATATATTACTCATATATCCAAAGAAAACATACTGTACAAAACTTCTGAAGTCAACTTTCATCAACAATAAATAACATAAAAACTTAAAAACCATATTTACCACTATGAGATGCAATATTTCCTTGATTTCTATTGTCACCCTTTGATTTTTCTTGAATTTTCCTTTGGCTGCGCTGATCCTTTAGGCCTAATCTCATTGATCACGTGAGAAAAATCACCCCTCAAATGCATCCAAGAAGACACAGATTTATCAGATCCATTGGAGGGTGAGGAAGGGGCAACAATGGGTTTTCATTTGTTAAGGGCATGGTGGGCCTCGTTTTTCAACCTTTTGCTAGCATCATAGGATTGAACTGGCGAGTGGATAGGTGCATCTTGGGAAATTTGGTTAACAAGCAGGGGGCAGGTAAGAACAAATTGGGCTAGCCATGACGTTGGGAGATTGTCGGGTGGACAATCTCTTGCTATCCGTCGTTTTCGGGGAACCCGGGTTGCAATGAAACATGAAGGGGTATGGGAATACCAAGGGCTTGTGGATCTTGGAAATGAGGCCTTTCAGGCCTAGTTTGGACTCCTTTCCCAATCCAATTGAAAAATTCATCTTGAAACAATTGGCCTAACTCTTGAAAGTCAATGTCAAAGTGTATGGAGAACCTTGGCCTTCTTGGGCCTCTGTTCCAATTACCTCTCCCTTGTTTGCCTCTACCATGGCTACCTTGGTTGGAAAATCTCATTCCTACATGCATGATTGAATAGAAAATAACCTTTTTAATATCCATACATGATAACTCTTTAAAAATATGAAATATATTTTGGCTCAACAACATATGAGGCTCATGCAATCCAATCCATATAATTTGTTTAACTATTGTTAATGAGCAGGGGGTGAAAAAAAGGTCCTGGGATAGACAAGGGGCTTATATTGAGTGAAAAATAGTTAAATGAAGGGGAAGGAGACATGGTTACTTCTCAAAGACTACAAACCATCAAATGTAATGCAAACGAAAGAGAACATCATTGTAATCCAACGAATTTAAACTACTTCAACATGGAATTTTTCTTGACTATAATTAATTTTAGAACAGGGAGTGAAGAATGAATGTGGGGATGCGAGGGGGTTGTAATTAGTGGAAACCGAAATAATGGTAGGTAAAGAGAGTGATTATTTTTCATAAAATGAATTAAATAATCCATAAAAATATTATGTAAAAGCAAACACACCAACTAAATTACCACTATGACCCAAAACAATTATTGTGCATAGTTCAAGCAATCATGTGCATTAAGTTGCTCCCTTCTTGTAATCAAATATCAAACACAGTGTCATCAAACATGACAGTATGTAGTCCACAACAACCTGTAGGGGAGCTTTGTTCATCTCACTTATCCATTAATATTTTAAAACACTTCCCACATGAATAAACAGTAAACCATTATTTTCAACATCAAAATCAACCACTGCCCATGAATTATTTCAATCATCAAATGCAAACTCAAATGTCCTGCTTGATTTCGTCTTTTAATTCATTTAATAATTGACTTACAATGAGGTTATATTGTCACAGACCCTGTGTCTGTTTATGCTATGAAACATGATATTCACCGATACACATAATAGACAGCCACATACAACCATCAATATTTTAAATTCAAGATCTCGACTTCCCTTTAACCTCATAGACATTCATCACCATACAACACATACTATGTTGTGGTATACACAGACATCCGATAAAACACAAGAGTATTTCCATGACTGTACAGGTTCAATCACTCTGAATATAAACATCCACAATGTTTGGATATCAGTCCAATACAACGAGGCAACAACATAATGCTTGATACCATAACACAAGTCAATCAAATTGCAACCAAGCCATGTTTAAAAACCCGTGACCTTCTCTAATGGAACAATCAGATAATATTGATAACAAGTACAGTGGATAACCATGCCATAATTACCACGATGAAACATTCCCATTTGACAATTTCAAAACACACAATCACAATATCATTAACTCAACCTATTGTGTCGAGCTATCAATCCAATACAAGGAGGAAGCAACAATATTTATCAATTTAATCAAACTGCAGCAAAACCATACTATGTAAAAACTTGTGCCCATCCTTGATGATGCAATCAAATAACCATAACATATACTCTGGATGGAAATTCCATAGTCATCCTGATTGCAATAATCATTTGGCCAATAAAAACACATAGTCACAGTAATCATTGACTCATGTTGTAGGAACTCCACACATACCAATGCATCATGCACGAAGAATCATTAATCAATTATAAACTAATGTTGAGTTAACATTTTGATAACTTCAATGAAAAAGATGGTGACTATGTATCAACCCCATTCATCAATCAACCAATTTTAATGTCGAGTTTATCAATTAGACTGTCATAATAACCAATTGCAATGACTAAGTACTAATAAACAAAACAATGTAAGGATAGTCAACAGAGACGAGTTAACAATAGAACATTATCGACCCTGCGTCACCAATTCATAACCATCGACCATGTATCTAGCATGACATAAAGGGTTTCCTTTATCAAAACCGAGCTTGGAGTAATCAAGGATTGGCCCTGTGGACCAACACAGGGATACATGAAGGTGCCCCCTAACATTGGGAGAAAACCTCCAAGACCAATGGTGCATGCACCGGGTGTACCACGAATGTCTTCATAGATAGGGTGATAATTTCCATGACTAGAGAGGCTATGTGCAGAGGAGCAAGGCCCCATTTTGGCCCTGTAATGATACTTAGCACACACATGGTATAACCCTCGTGGCTCTACCAACCAACCCAAGAATGATGAGATAGGACAGGGCTGAGAAATAACAATCACATTAAGCAATCCCTTTGGCACACGACCATCAGAACCCACTGCACAACATTAGTAACATGACTGAACTCATACCAAAGTTAAGCAAAGCACAATGACACAAGGTGTTAAAAACCTTAAAACATCAAAATACTGGGTATGGAATACGAAGGCATGCAGACCACCAGCCACTCTAAAAAAAATGAAACCCTTCGACTAAAATCAGCAAGGATGACAGAGAGCCTTTATGGATTCCAACACTCAGAACGACCAATAACTCATGACTTCAAATTTTATTGCAATGAAAACCACCAATGATTCATTCTAGAAAAATATCACCAATAAACACAATTTGTTGACTCAAGGAAAGCACAAACCAATACATATTGATCCAGTGTTTATCTCATAACCAAAGTAAATTTGTGGATGGCTAGAAAAAGACATACCTGTAATCAAGAGCACCTTAAAAACGTGAGTTGGCTAAGTGGTTCTCCCTCTGCCTGAAAGTCGGAGGCTAACCACAGCAAACACAGTTGAACAATAGCCCGACTAGGGTGGCAACTAGTGGAAAGAGTAAGGGTGACGTGCAGTAAATTCACGTCGCCTCCACCCCGAGTCAATTAATTTCTCAGTACGCGCCAGCCATTAATCCATTAACCATTCATTTAAACCATGCATTGGAATTAGCATCTATCACTTGTAAAACATGCCACCCACATCATATCTTACCATTTCCAAATTAACCATAATGCATATCAACTATATAACTCAAAAAAAATCCCATATCCATTAACTTATTAGCTAGGATAACAATAATCATTTAAATTTCTATGCATGTAGGTAGCATAAGAGAATAGTTTGATTCCTCCCTCTTGAATTTGTTTATATTACGTTTTCCCTTTCCCAACTTCTCTTTATGTTTTGTTACTAACATGTCTCTTCTTCAGGTATCCCAGTAATGAATCCAAGAATAGATAACAATGATAACAATGGATAACATAGGTCATTGTGACATACAATTTGAACCTAGAGCAGCAAAAAAAAACATATAACATGCCTTGTCCATCATCCAATTGTCTCCATTAGAACCAACAAATTATAGGCCCTATCCATCGCTGATAAAACAAGGTCTCATCAACCATGTAAGCAATGTCGAACAGTGGCACAAACATCAAATAAGAGCTCGATACTATCTCCCAATCTACAAGGGGGTCCCACCTACTAGTATTATTCCTACTATAACTTATAATAATAGGCTTTAGCAATACTTTGTGGGAAGAAAACCTCGTTGCGATTTTTTAATCGTCTATAGTTCTCTAAAAAGGATTGATGTCCTTCACTATTCTTCATAAAATCCTTGTAATTCCTATTAATTATATTTATATAGTTGATTTTACAAACAAGTATATTATTGATCTATTGTGGTAATTAACAAAATATAGAAGTAGCTACTAATTGGTGAAAACGTGTAATATTGATTCACGCCCCCCTCTTAGTATTCCAACATTTGGTATCAGAGAGAGTCCCTTTAGCACAGTCTAAAAACTGGAAGGTATATCTTGAAGATGGATCAACAAGAGGGAATGCCTAACAACAAAGCACCACTTTTCAATGGAGGTGGCAATGCTCCATGGAAAATAAGAATGAAAAATTTCTTGTTGGCTCTTGGTTTTGATATCTGGAAATATATTATAGATAGTTACACTACACCAACTACTCCACCCACAGATGTTGCAGGAAAGAAAATATGTAATGAAAACTCAAGAGAAGTTTTAATCCAATTCTAGGAGGGTTGACAATTTTTATATGTTTGAAGGTTATGCATTGTAAGTCACCCAAATAAATCTAGGACAAATTATAGGTTGTATATGAAGGAGATAGCAAAGTTGGGAGGCCAAACTTCAGACCTATAGAACTCAGTTTGAAAATCTGAAAATGAAAGAAGAAGAGAACATTGTTGAAAACTTTCATAGGGTATATGAAGTGGTTAATTGAATCAGAGAAACAAGAGAAGAACTTACATATAAACCTATTGTTAAAAATATACTTAGGTCATTACTTATGAAATATGATACCAAGACTTCTACAATTGAAGATAAGCCTGATCTTGACACACTCACAGTTGATCGGCTTCATAGAATTTTTAGAGCATATGAAATGAGAACATGGAATGACAAACCATCAAATTATGAAACAACCTTTGAGTCATCTAAAGAAAATAAGAAATAGGAAGACATGTCTCATGAAGATCAGTAAGACATATCCGATGTAGAAGAGGCCAACATTATAAAGAAACTCCAAAAGGGATTTGGAAAATATAAAGGAAAGTTACCTTTCAAATGTTTTAACTATGGAAGAATTGTACACTTTTCTAATAAATGTCCCTATCCCAAGCAAGAGGAAAATGATGAAGAAGTTCAAAACCAATACAAGAATAAATTTTATAAGAAAAAGAAAAACTTAGATACTCTAAATAAGACAACAACTCTTCAGACATGAGTGAATATGAAGATTAAGCTTCTATTTATGGGAATGAACAATAAAAATAATAGTGTAGATGATGAAGAAAACATTGAATTTGAAGAAGAGGTGAACCTAGAATAAAAACTAATTATTGCTCTCGAGGAACTAAGAAAGTATAAAAATAAGAACAAGCTACTTAGGGCACAACTTCAATAATTTGAGGAAGCACATCAATCAAAAGAAATAGATGCACTAAAAACTATCACAGAATTTGAGCAAATCATCAGTGATTTAAAATCCTAGCTCCTAGAAGATAATAAAATTGAAAAAGTCATTTTAAAACAACTTAGTGATAAAAAAACAAGTATGTGAGAAACTTGAAGTTGAGATTAAGCTGCTAAAAAGTGAATTTGAGAAAGAAAAGAAGGGATCAAAATTTGGAAGGAGTTAAAAGATCTTGGATGAAATTCTCAATAGTCACAGGTCACCAAAGAACAAGACTAGATTGGGATACACCCAAGGCTCAACTCCTACATCACAAGGATATGTCAAAACACTAATCAGTTACACAGATTCTCTAAAGGTATTTTCAAGAAGAGAAGATCATAAAGAAAATATGATACCATTGAAAACTATTCCACATAAACAAAAATCAACATTCCCTACTAAAGTAAAAAATGACAGGAAGAATACAATCGCCAAAAAGAATACCCCTAATAAATCTCTATTTTTTTTATATTGTTACTCTTGCAATAATTTTGGTCACAAGGAAGTACACTGCAAATCTTATGGACAATATAATAACATAAATGTCCAAAGATATAAGAACAATAGGTACAATACAAAGAAGAGAAACTACAACTCATTTTTTCCTTTTGAAAAACTTCAATATTGAATGTAAAAAATGCAACAACTATGGTCATAAAACCAGATAATGTAGAGTACAAATGAAATCCTTAAATATAGGAAACCCTAACAAACATAATAAGAATATATGGAATATAAAATCCGAAGTACCAAGCAAGAAATATGATGAATATATTGCTCTTGAAATTGATGAAGCTAATAATAGGATATTTGTGGGTAAAACTTCTAATAAGGAATATAATAATCAAAGATATGCATATAAAGTAGATCAAGCTCAAGACAAGAAAACTCCTAAAGAAAAATCTGACACAATTCCCGAACTTGATAATGTCATACAAGAAGAGTATCTATTACCCAAAAAATGGAAATTAAAAAAGGAATATTCTCAAAACAAGGATAAAGAGGCTTATGGTGCACTAAATGGTGACAATGATGATCAATATTCAATATTAAAACCACCAAAATAATCGAGTGATGACAATTTAAGAATTTTTCCAATGTTATTTTAATGATCCACTAAAACTCCTTAGAAATTAGAAACAAAGAAGGGAAAGAGAAATTAGGGAAAATTGTTCATGTTGATACTCCTATGAGCATTGAAACACAGAAAAATGAATAGATAACTAGGATTATTGAAATAATCATGGTTTGATGATATAACTCTATGGAGGTTCTAACATAGTTCTTTGCAGGTCTTCATCTACACAGGAAAAATGCATGTTATATATTCTCTTAGTAAAATTCATGTGATATGATCATGCATTGGTCCCAAAATGGTTATAAGTGGACAAACACTAAATGGAAGTTAGTATGTTGTATATAGTGGTATACATGACATATTGTAGAGATGATATGGCAAGAGACCTTTTGAGGAAGAACTTCCCTTTTAGAAACAAAGGGGGAGTACAGTCAAAAGAAGAGAGAGAAGATTCAAAGGGGGAATCATTCAGTTATGGGAGGCAGAGAATGATTGTAGGGGGATTTACCAAAAATCTAGATGTTGGTCAGCAACATATAGAAAGATAGAGATTAATCATAGGGGAAGCAACCCTTTTCCATTGATTTCAAAATTGGAGAGTAAATTCAGAGTAGAGAATCATCATCACAGGGGGAGTTTGTGGATGAAGTTAGTGTTCTTACCTAAATGACAAAGGGGGAGATTTTTGGACATATTTTCATTCATGTCAACAACCGATGTCATTATGATGTGATGATGAGTTTCTATGAACAACATGCAAAGGAATCTACCTAAATCTTAGAAGAGGTAGTATGCAAAGAATGCAAGTACAAGGAATTAAGAGCTCATGAGGGTTAGCAACAAAAGATCAATGAATAAATGAATGCACAAACAATTATTAGAAAGCTTAGGAGAAATAGTGATGAAACCAATCAGAAACAAGAAAACTTTAATCAAATCTCAGAAGGTAAAGTGTATTACATAAACAAGATCAAGAGTAAAATACCCACAGTGAAACTACAAAAGAATCAAGGGAGAATCCTTTCCATTGATGTTGATTTCGGGACAAACCAGGACCGTCAGATCTAAGAGTTACAGAGGAGGCTTCATATTAACATACTATTAATTCCTAACCATCATATCTATGTAAGGGAAGATCAACGGTGGGGAACCATAGCGGGATGCAAGGGTTGAGTTAACGATTGCGCAAGTTTCAATTCTGCAATGATACGTAGGATCTTTTAATGACTATGGTTGAGCTTTTAATTTGCATGTGTTAATTAACCCTTTTAAGAAGCTTAATGAAAGAATGAGGAAAAGAGAGGAATTATGACATCCATATACACATATGCAGATCTGAAATGAAGTAATAAACAACAAACCATAGCAAGAGAATTGATAAGGGAGTTCAACACAACGTTGCCTACGTCTCCAGGCCTTTGTCTCTGTGGGGGAGGCTTCTTTATTTCTTTTTAAAATCTCAAACGTACATCACAATAGTTCCAATTGGCTACAAGATTGATCTGGTCATGTTCTTCCAAATATCTAGAACCCAACAAAGAAAACGACACGCAAAACGGATGTCCGGAGCTCCCAGAAATGGCCCGCAAGCGTCTACTCCTCAATAGCTTCCCTGCATAAAAATGGCTTTGGCTTGGCTTCCCTTCAGCATAACTCTACTCTGACTGTCCTCCATGGCCTCAAACATGCCTATTTTTTATAGATCTGAAGTTGGTTATCCATCCCCAACTTCCTCCCAAAATTTGGGCTCCAAAAATGCCCAATATCTCCCAAAAATGGATAAAATCCTCCATTAACAGACATAATTAATTAAAAATCCATAAAAAAATACAAACCATATAAAAACACCACTTTTTTTTTTAAATTTGGGCGCAGCCCCTTTTTTGGCACGCTCCTGGTCATATGGGAGGCGACCATGTGGCTGGGCGCTCCACCGGTTGTGCGCTGGCCCCCTTGTCCGGGCATGCTCCTGGTCATCGAGCGCTTGCATGGGATCGGTGGCTAACAAACTAACCCCTTGCGCCCTTAACTCATGATCCATTGGTGGTAGATAGGACCGAATCCCCAATGAACCGGGGCTAGTCCCCATACCTCTGCGCCTTGGCTCCTAGTTCTCGTGGATGGTCCAGTCATGTGTTAGTGGCGAGGGTTGGGGCTAAGCCCCATCCCTTCCCCCCTCCGAATATCGTTTCAACCAAATTCAAATACAATGCTTTTTGTATAGTTAATAAGCACCACCAGTGGAGCAGGCGGTTAGCCCGGTCCTGCCAGTCCATAGACCGAAGGAGGTCAGGGGTTTGACTCCCGTGGAGTCCATAAAATTTTGCACTATGTCGGATAGCCAACCACAGGGTGCCACATGGCAGCCCATGACTGGGCCACGTGGCACCTCTCCAACCAATTAGACTCTACCACCTATCGAGTGTCGAATGGTCCATGTGTCTGCCACATACCCTACCACCTACCAGCCTGTGCCACGTGTCTGCCATGTCACTGCCCTGTCAGCCTGTGCCATGTGTCACCCTTACAGTGGTGACACATGTCACCCTCTGACTAGTCCAACTGTACCTTTCATACTCCATGTCACCTGCCATGTATCATCACCAGAAACTACCACTTCAGCTATACGATCGTACATCCTGTACAGTCAGCCTACCATGTGG
>SNQJ01S0025174.1:122192-133356 GCA_010110895.2 Picea sitchensis
ATATGTTGCATATGTGATTGCATGGCAGGTTTGAAATCTCTGAGGGAATGAGAGAATGAGTTTCAATCGTTTCTCTGTTTAAGCTAGGAGATTCCTGCATAGAGTGCAGTGAATACCTCCGCATAGAGTGCGTTGAGGAGGCTAGACAGTTAAACCCTCATATTTTTTTTCTCAGAAGTCGTGCTGAGTTATTCGAACCGTGCAGGTCAAGTGCAGGTTGAGTTGAAGTCTCAGAGGCAAGCCTGGGAATAGAGGAAACCGGAAAACCGTGGTTAAATTCCATGGACATGGCTATTTTTTGTGTGTTGTTGGCCTTGTGCCTTTGCATATTTGCTTCCTGTTACTTACTTCTTTCATATGCTGCTTATGTGATCTTATGGAAGAATTGAATTCAGAGTGGTTCCGAATGAAAAGTTGGTGAAAGCTCAGGAGGGAGAGTTCCTTGCTAGTATTTTGGAACCGACCCAGGTGAAGCCCGAACGGGAGAATTTTCGGAGCGAAGGACTCTTCAAGAGGAAGAGAATCGACGACTTGAATTCCAAGGAGAGAGTTAACCTTCAAGCGCAAGTAGAATCCACTGGCTATCGCACATCGACATATCGGGGTTGGCGAGTGCAAGAGTTGCATGCACGTCGATATCGCGGGTAGCGATTTCCAGTTTCCGTGGGAGCGTCGACTTTCGGAGGAGTAGGTGGCACGTAACCTCGGGACGTCGGGTCTCGAGAGTTGGAGGGCCAAGAAATTGGTCTCATAAGTCGCGAACTCGCGAGGGGACGAGATAGAGATACTCGGGTATCGGCGACTCGGGCCTCGGAAGTCGAAGTGGAGTCACTTTGGACTCGTAGGAAGCAAAAACCGTGAGATCGCGCGATCGTAAGTCCCGTCAATTCAGCGCATCGGGTATCGGGAGTTGGAACCTCGAGTGGTTGGGAGCGCGAGAGGCGAAGTCCCGATCCCCCGAAGTAGAGAAGAAGAGAATAGAGAGGAGTGAACTGTGGGTGCAGAGAATCCGATAGGAAGAGAGAAGAACCGTTGGGTTCTTCGGGCCCGTGGAAACGAAGGTCCTGGTGAAAGAAACTGTGTCGTCGAGGGCAGGAGGTTGTGTCAATGCCTTATTGTATGCCCCTTAGAATCAACGTGAGCGACTATCACAGTCTGCCCTCACGACATTGTGGATCTCTCGAACTAGGTAATCGTTAACCTACAGTTCAAGCCACGAAGGGAGTGCTAGTAGGCTATGGCAGGGYTGTTGCCACACCTCTCTCTCAACATCTATGGTTTTCGTGMATGACCCRTTTRCTCCAAATGTGAKTTTAATTAGCAAGCTATCGTCAACCTGAATCCATCAACGAACATGTCAACGATCTATAAACAACATCATAATTTACCAGTCATATGTCACAAATGCAATAACAAAAACACTCAAACCATAAACAGTCCACTCCCTGACTCGATCCAGAGTCCAAGGAGTTCCATATATGACATCAACATCCTCAATCAATCCAGAGTCCCCCAAACTCAGGAGAAACCAATCAATAACACCTGTCGATATAAATATAATCAAATAACATATTATCATAATCCATAGTCTCAACATCATAATACATAAGCTAAGTAGTTAATCATATAATGAACCAGATCACTTACATGCAAGTGTCCTCAAAGATAAGTCACATTAGGTGCGCACAAGAGCAGTATGTTATAGGATAAAGAAAATCTCAAGAAGGATATCGTCAAAGAAAAAAGAATTATTGCAGACTCCATTAAGGACCATCTTATTCATCACATATATTCATTATCCACTCCAAAAGAAATGATATCTTATTCATCACATATCTTCATTATCCACTCCAAAAGAAATTATGGATGCGTTAACTCGAGTATTGGAAGGAAACAACATCAACCGAAGAAAGATTAAAATTTTAATTTTTGTTTTTGAATTTTAAAAAATAAATGTAATATACAATTTCAATATAAAATCATGAAATTGTTTTTCTACTCTAGAAATAATGCAAATTCTAATCGATTTTCCTCGTAATGTAGAGTTCCCTTGGTAGTAGGCACTAATAAAGGAAGTAATAATTCCAAATGACCAATCCTTGTTGTAAACCTCATATAAAATTGAAGGGTTGAAGCATCTCCGAGTTGGAGTAGTTGTTTATGAGTGGAATATCTCTCTTTTTGCTTCCTATTTTATACGAAAAGAAAAAGATAAGAAACTAAATTAGAAAAAAACAACAAGATAACACAGAGTTTCCATTCACGCAAATGCAGATGCCACCTATTGGCAAGTGAAAGGAATTTTAATTTTATATATTGGATACAAAACCAACTACGGTAACATAAATCTTCCACTTGATTATATTACTCACATCCATGACGCCCGTGACACCCTCATTTGAAACTATCGTCCCTTGGTCTTCCCTCCTCTGCACAAAATACAAAGAGATCGACATATATATCTTAGAAAAATCTATCTGACAAAAGAACTGATGATTGAAGCTTGACCTTGTGTGTCCTTTGGAAAATTCTAGGTGACGGAAATCATTGACTTTCATTCATGTCATGAAGGGGCTCATGGTTTACATACCAAATTCCAATAATCTAATAAAAACGGCTACATTTTACGTAGTCAAGATCACCGATAATCACATCATGCAAGCTCAGCGTAGGCTTATTTCCATCTGCTTAATATCAAACATGAGTAACCGAGAAGAAAACCTGCCACTGGATTGACTTAGCAATTCAACACATGAATCATTCATACTAGCAATTATTTAGTAATAATTGAATATATGAATCAAGATGTCAGGTAGGTTCTTATACAATGGAGTAGTTGAGCGGTCTAATTCCATTCAATTCCATGAATTTTCAATTCTTGAATTCAACAATAACACGATGGAGGATTGCCCATGCATTGATATAAATAAGCATCCACATAACCAAGATGTACAACCTCTTCGTATGCTCCTTTAGGATGTTTGACATATCATAATAGCAGTTCATTCATTCATGAGAATCATGGCCATAACTATTTCTCCCCACCTGTCTCTTATCTCTATTTTGCTACTTTGTTCGCTGCAAGCATTCTTATTATGCTAGTGAAAGGATTTTAAATTTTATATATTGAATACAAAATCAACTACTGTAGTAGAAAGCTTCCACTTGATTATATTAATCATGACCCTCACACCCACCTTGCAGGCTTTCCTCCCTTCCTTGCCACCTCTACCCAAACATGAGTAACCGAGAAGAATGGAAGAGATGAATCATGATGTTGGCTAGATTATTGGATTGAAGATATGAATTATTACATTAATGTAATATATAATAATAATTTATTAATGTATTATGTAATAATAATAATGTATTAATGTAATATATATTAAAATATTAATTTATATTACTATATAATATAATCTATTAATGAATTGACATAGTAAAAATTTAATGTATTCATTAGTTAATACATTAATTAACACATTGCTAAAGTATTAATACATTAATAATACCTTAAATATATTTATACATTAAATCTTTTAATAAATATATTAATAAAGTATTAATATATTATTGTAATATATAAATTAAAGAATTAATTTACATCAATGTATAATGTAATTTATTATTAATTGATACATTAATAATGTAATGTATTAATTAGCCCGTAAGGGTGTAGACCGATTGGCAAGTGTCGTGTATATGGAAGGAAATTTATAAATGGAGGTCTCAAGTTCGATTCTCACCCCAACTAACCTGTGGGCCATTCATGTGGGCTGCGTGAATGCACCTGGGGTTATAGTGGTAGTCATCGGGTATCGACCACGTATCATGTGAGTACGAGAACGACGAGTTGTCAATTCCCCAACAAAAAAAATAAAAATGTAATGTATTAATTAAGTAATACATTAATATATTGTTAATGTACTAATAAGCTAATAAAATAATATATTAAAAAACACATTTAGTACATTGAAGACATTAATAAATGCATTTCTAAAATACTAATACATTAAAAAATTAATAAAGTACTTATACATTTACCTTTATAACTTTAGTAATACATTATTAAAGTATTAATACATTGATGTATAATGTAACATATTAAAGTATTAATACATATTGTAATAGATTAGTTAATTAATACATTGCTAAAGTATAAATACACTACTAAAGTAATACATTAATAATGTATTATTAAAGTAATATTACATTAATAAATACATTCTTAAAGTATTAATACCTTAAAAAATATAGTATTAAAGTACACTGATAGTGGTTGAGTTTGATTGATTATGATTGACCATGACCATGGTTTCTTATGGTTGACCATGATAATGATGATGACCATGGTTAATTTTGGTAGACCTTGGTTGATTTTGGGAAGGAAATGTTGACTATGGTAGACCATGACCTTGCTTGATGATGACCATGGATAATTATGGTTGACCATGAACATGGTTAATTGTGGTTGACCTTGGATTAACATGATCATGGTTGACCATGACCATAGTTAACTTCCGTAAACCTTAACCATATTTAACTTTCGTAGACCTTCACTATGGTTGACCTTAGTTGAACATGACCATGGTTGACTATGGTTGACCATGGTTGACAATGGTTAACCATGTTTGATTGTTGTTGTTCATAGGTGACCATGGATGACCAAGACTTGGATGAGATTAATATAGAGACATTTGGAATTGCTTGTCACATTATGTCAATGGGATATTTTCATCACATTGTGATGACGAGGTTATGTTCATGACATTGCAATGATGAGGCT
Organism: Picea sitchensis; assembly: GCA_010110895.2. NCBI lineage: Eukaryota > Viridiplantae > Streptophyta > Pinopsida > Pinales > Pinaceae > Picea > Picea sitchensis. Next base: position 126,979 of record SNQJ01S0025174.1, read on the forward strand.
ATGTTCGTCACATTGCGACAATATGGTTATTTTTGTCACATTACGATGAAGGGGCTAAGTTAATCACATTTAAACGACATGATATTTGCATCACATTATGATGATTGGATATTTGCATCATATTGCAATGACGGGGGTATGTTCATCACATTGCATTGAAAAGATATTTTTTGTCGCATATTGACAATGACAGGGATATTGCGATGATGAGGGTATGTTCATCATATTGTGACTACAAGATATTGAAGTAAAAGTGGTTATGTGATGAACACAAATGTCCCATGTGATGAACATAAATGTCATATGTTCATCTTATGTTCATCATATGTTGTATGGATATGTGATGAATATAAATGTCGTATGTTCATCACATTGCGACGATATGACATTTATTTCGACAATAGCTCTATGTTCATCACATTCCGATGACAAGATTTTGTTTGTCACATTGCGACAATATGGCTATGTTCATCACATAGTGACAATAAGGCTATGTTCGTCACATTGTGAAAATATGGTTATGTTTCTGACATTGTGACAATATGGTTATGGCCAACCATGTTCATCACATTGCGACAATATGGTTATGGGAAACCATCATTATCTATGGACACCAACTATAAAACATGGTTAACCATTTTCAACCATGGTTAACCATAGTCCACCATGGTCATACTCAACCAAGGTCAACCATAATTATTTTTTGAAAGATCGTTTATTGGATTATTATTATTTTATGTGGAACATTTATTGGATTGTAATAAGGAAAGGTTTAAATGTATAAACAGATATTCCAAGTAATACATTACATATAGTATTAATGTGGCGCATGGAGATTCTATATATAGACAATGATTATGTTCTCGCTTCTCTAAATTATATCCATGTATTGTATTATAAAATGTAGCTTCCTATCCTCAATGGACATCTTATTTAGTATTTACTTACGTATAACAAATTCTCGTTTTGAACGAATCGATCACATATTAAGAATCAAAAGAAGTTTTGACAATATTGCTTAGGAGAGGATAGTGTAAGCATTCTTTGTTGGATGGAGAGAATCATAGAACACATATTTCGATGGATCGATGCAGATGGGTGTCGATGGTTGCACAATATAGTTGTCTCCAACAAAATTGTTTTGCAACAACCTTTCCTCACTTCTTCAAATCCTTCCACACATTTATTCATAAACAACTAATAAGATTCATACATAAATTCCCTGAAACTTATTAAAGAATGAATGGATTAGAAAGAGAAAGAATATTACCATATATACTTAGATTATTTATCATTTAAAGCAACTTATCATATATTTCAATATAATCCATTTTAATATGAGGAAGTGTGGGATTGAAGGTATCTTCTAAGGATGAAGATTTTTTATTAAATGATATTGCAACATCATCAAAATCATCAACACATGCATTATTGACTAAGTTGTGGAGACTAATTTGTGAAGCAAAACATATGAAAGGAGCAAGACCGATTACAAAAACTAGGGTGGCACCTTACCTGTAAATATTATGTCACAAAATAAAAAAAAATCATGAAAGGAGAAACCAAATTGGAACTCTCAACTTTTCATTTCAGTGAAAAAATTACCTTTTTAGTAACAATGAATTTTTAGAACTCGTTTCTCCCTGGAATTGCTACAAATGCACAGTATTATATAAACGTTATGAAGGTTGGTAAGAACATAGAAGTGCTCTTTGAGTTGTGTTATTTTGGGTTTCACTTGAAGTCACAAAATTCTAATTGAGCTAGAGGAAGTTGAAACCTAGACATTCTCGCTCGTATTTTATGCCCATCGGCCATGGCACACTTCACACCTTTAAAAAAAAAATGAAGTGCCTGCCCCAATCTACGATCTATGGAAATGAGGCATGAGGTAGTGCTTACTAATCATCCAAAATGTGTCAATAAATGTTTTGTATACATATTAATATTTTCTAATCACCTAAATGTGGAAATTAGGTGGCCACCGAGTAATTTCTTAATATGATGGGACCTGGGTCAGCTCGCGGGATGGCTAACATGATGTCCGACCTCGCTAGCTTGTATTAACAATGGTATATAGTTACATATTTATTTTCAAAAAAAATATTTAAATAAATTTGTAGCTTAAGTAATATTAGTGTTTTTGTTAAATTTTTCATTTTTATTTTAGATGTTTTTTTTAATATTTTATTGAATTTAGATTATTTTTTATTTACTTATTTATTTATTTTTTATAAATTTTTGTTTGAAGGGTTTTTTTGCTTTTTTTTTAACAACAATTTTTTTTTTTTTTTTCTCTAAACTTTTTTCATTTCTTTATTCATTTTCTTTGTTTTTCACCATTTTGTTAGGTCATAAAATTTCATATCTCATATGTTTTGAATATGGTCAAGATAACAATACTTTTAAGAAATTATTTATGTTTCATTCAATGTAACTTGTATTTACTTTTTTATTATTAAAAGTAAAAAATTATGAAAAAGTGATGTTAAATTTTTAAAGTATATTGTGATATTTCCATGGTATTATGTATTTCCTTGTGCTTTGTGTGATAATAACATTTAAAAAGACAACATTTATTTTATGATTTTTTTTTACAGTAATGATGATTTCTTTACCACATTATAAAAATGTGTCATTTTCATACCCAAATTTTAGAATGGGTGCTACCGGTAGCAGTACTTTTCAATTCGATGGTTGATTTTGAGGTTTTGGTTTTAATGGTACCAAGTGATAAAATTACGATTTCAAATGATCTCAAAATTTAACGTTTTGAAAAGAAAAAAAAAAATAGAAACATCTTATTTGTTTTTAGGTGTTGATTTTAAGGTTTTTCTGAGCTATTATCTAAGTTTTGAAGCCCATGTTTGAAAAATATTGTAATTTTGACTCTGTTTTAAAACATGGTGCTACCAATAGAACCACTTTTGATTTGGGGGTTGTTTTTTATGTTTTTTATGCAAAAATATGGGTTTTTTGGGCTAGAGTTCTCGTTTTGAGGTCACCGTTCTCATTAAGTTGGTAACTATGTTTCCTCTGCCATTTATTTTATATAGTTCTCTTAGTGACTAGTTTCCAAATGCACATTTAATTTCATTTTATTTAAAAATTAATTAGGAAAATTCTCCCACATACACTTGTCACCCGATCCCTTAGTTGCACCAAAATTTTATTTTTATTTATTAAATTAAATTTTCAATTTCCTTCACCCACCTAAAAGCGTTCTTAAAAATTCTCCTTGATGTCTCTTTATTCCCTCACATTCTCTTAATAACTGACGCCTTTTTTAAGCTTAGTTGAGTTAGAAAAAAGAAACTTTTCTACACTAGATTCCCTCCCATGTTCCACATTCCTTTTGTAATTAATCTTCCCATTTTTATCTAAGTTCGAACTTAGCATGTTTTGCACAAAGCCAACAATTAATATTTCAAAATAATTTAATCCTCTAATACTTTATTTAAAATTTATTTTTTACCCCCATTTTCTTCATCCCCCCTTTATTACTTGCTTAATTAATTTTTAGTTTTCATGTCCTACTTAGACCTAGGCTTAAATTATTTAGGCTCAGCAGAAATTGTTTTTAAAGGAAATTTTATTATTATTACTCTTTACTCATGCAACGTTCATTTTAAGGTTGACCAAGTCTTAAGGATATGTAGTTTTCTAGGTACTAGGTTCATTAACTCACTATTGTAAGAATCACAACGTGCCCTTCAATACACACTACATGTTCGAATGGTGTCACTAGCCGTTTTACTGATTTTGGTAGACGTTAAACCCCTAGACTCAATACGTCGCCACGTGACCTTGAGGGAGACTAAGGGCCTCTAAGGAATAAGGACCATTCCTTATTGCATGCCCCTTAGAATCATCATGAGCCACTGCCACAGTCTTCCCTCACGACATTGTGGATCTCTCGAACTAGATAATCATTAACCTACAGTTCAAGCCATGATGGGAATGATAGTAGGTTGTGGCAGGGTTGCTTCCACACCTCTCTCTCAACATCTATGGTTTTTGTGCATGACCCAGTTACTCCAAATGTGAGTCTAATTAGCTAACTATCGTCAACCTGAATCCATCAATGAACATGTTAGTGATCTATAAACAAAATCATAATTTACTAGTCATATTTCACATATGCTATAACAAAAAAAATCAAACCATAAACAGTCCACTCCCTGACTCGATCCAGAGTCCAAGGAGTTCCATATATACCATCGAAATCCTCAATCAATCCAGAGTCTTGCAAACTCAGGAGAAACCAGTCAATAACACCTGTTGATATAAATAAAATTAAATAACATATCATCATAATCCATAGTCTCAACATCATAATACAGAAGCCAAGTAGTCAATCATATAATCAACCATATCACTTACACGCAAGTGTCCTCAAGGATAAGTCACATCAGGTGTGTGCAAGAGTGGGATGTTATAGGCTAAAGAAAATCTCAAGAAGGATATGGTCAAAGAAAAAAGGATTATTATAGACTCCATTAAGGACCATCTTATTCATCACATATATTCATTATCCACTCTAAAATAAATGATATCTTATTCATCACATATCTTCATTATCCACTCCAAAATAAATGATGGATGCCTTAACTCGAGTATTGGAAGGAAACAACATCAACCGAAGAAAGACCAACTTTAAAATTTTAATTTTTGTTTTTGAATTTTAAAAAATAAATGTAATATACAATTTCAATATAAAATCATGAAATTGTTTTTCTGTACTCCAGAAATAATGCAAATTCTAATAGTTTTTCCTCGTAATGCAGAGTCCCCTCGGTAGTAGGCACCAATAAAGGATGTAATAATTACAAACGACCAGTCCTCGTTGTAAACCTCATATAAAATTGAAGGGTTGAAGCATCTCTGAGTTGGACTAGTTGTTTATGAGTGGAATATCTCTCTTTTTGCTTCCTATTTTATATGAAAAGAAAAAGATAAGAAACCAAATTAGAAAAAAACAGTATGAGCACAGAGAATTTCCATTCACGCGGACGCAGACGCCACTTTCCGATGAGTGAAAGGAATTTTATTTTTATATATTGGATACAAAACCAACTAGGGTAACATAAAGCTTCCACTTGATTATATTACTCATATCCATGACGCCTGTGATATTCGCCTTTGAAACTATCGTCCCTCGGTCTTTCCTCCTCTGCACAAAATACAAAGAGATCGATATATATGTCAAAGAAAAATCTATCTGACAAAATCTATCCTTTGAATCTTGACCTTGTGTGTCGTTTGGAGAATTCTAGGCGAAGGAAATCACTGACTTTCATTCATGTCGTGAAGGGACTCATGGTTTACATACCAAATTCCAATAATCTAATAAAAATGACTACATTTTACGTAGTCAAGATCACCGATAATCATAGCCTGCAAGCTCAATGTAGGCTTATTTCCATCTGCTTAATATCAAACATGAGTAACCGAGAAGAAAACCTACCATTGGATTGACTTAGCAATTCAACACATGAATCATTCATACTATCAATTATTTAGTAATAATTGAATATATGAATCAAGATGTCAGGTAGGTTCTTGTACAGTGGAGTAGTTGAGTGGTCTAATTCCATTCAATTCCATGAATTTTCAATTCTTGAATTCAACAATAACACGATGGAGGATTGCCCATGCACTGATATAAATAAGCATCCACATAACGAAGACGTTCAACCTCTTCTTACACTTCTTTAGGCTGATTGACAGATCATAATAGCAGTTCATTCATTCATGAGAATCATGGCCATAACTATTTCTCCCCACCTCTCTCTTATCTCTATTTTGCTACTTTGTTCACTGCAAGCATTCTTATTATGCAAGTGAAAAGATTTTAAATTTTATATATTGAATACAAAATCAACTACTGTAGCGGAAAGCTTCCACTTGATTATATTAATCATGACCCTGACACCCGCCTTGGAGGATTTCCTCCCTCCCTTGCCACCTCTACCCAAACATGAGTAACCGAGAAGAATGGAAGAGATGAATCATGATGGTGGCTAGATTATTGGATTGAAGATATGAATTATTACATTAATGTAATATATAATAATAATATATTAATGTATTATGTAATAATAATAATGTATTAATGTAATATATATTAAAATATTAATTTATATTAATGTATAATATAATCTATTAATGAATTGACATAGTAAAAATGTAATGTATTTATTAGTTAATACATTATTAATTAACACATTGCTAAAGTATTAATACATTAATAATACCTTAAATATATTAATAAAGTATTAATATATTATTGTAATATATAAATTAAAGAATTAATTTACATCAATGTATAATGTAATTTATTATTAATTGATACATTAATAATGTAGTGTATTAATT